>SNQJ01S0020973.1:212204-223985 GCA_010110895.2 Picea sitchensis
CAAGGCGTATGACCGTGGTCATATAAGGGGAGGTCGCGTGGACCAAAGGTTTAGCCCGGAGGGCTAACGGGAGTTGGAGCACATCAGGATTTTGAAGCCCTAAACCCCGAAAGAAGGATAAGGCCGCGGTCTTATGAGAACTAGTCATATGGACTAGGAGCATAGCTAGGAGGGGATAAGGCAGCAAAGGAGCGCATCGACAAGTCGGAGTTCGAGGATTCAAGAGGACAGGAACTCTTGACGTCGGGGATCACGAAACCCCGAAACCCGAAATAAAATCGGGGAAAGGTCACAGGTGCGTGCAGAGGCCGTGATAGGGAAAAGAGAAGGACTTGTGGATCGGGTTTTCATCAGGGATTCCAGCAGGGAATCGAAAGAGCTAATTCGGCTCAAAGGGGAATTTGAACGATCCTGTGAGCAGGAGCGCGTGAGGAGGTGGTCCCGTGTGTCTTCCTGCATCACATGTGGTCACAGAACATAGAGGGAACTCAAGACCAGGGCTTCCAATCAATGAAAAAGTATGGAAATCGCAAGTGTGTCGTGGGAAAACACATATTTCTTTAACTAGTCATTTCAACCTTGTAATACTTGTGTGGATCCCTTAATATTGTTCTTCTTTCCCATTCTTCTATCTAATTAGACCATGCTCCACATTGAATCAAATGTTCATAATTAAGCCTTGTCTTTCCCAAACCCTACCTGAATTTTATTTTGTCACCATGCATTATTTCATTTCTATTCCAAGGCATGAATTTTATTGTATTTTATTATTTTATCGGAACCCTGATCCATGGTTGGAACCTTAATCCTTATTAGGAACCTTGACCGTTGAGTTCTTACCTCATCGGGCTCTTCCCCATCGAGGATATGTTTTACCATTTGCTCACAGTTCTCCCTGAGAACTGAAGCCTACAAGGCTATTGGATCCACCTGTTCAGACTATCCTCATCGGGAAGTTAGAACACCTTTTTCCCATCCTAGTGCCCGAAACCCAAAACCTGATGAGTCAATCAGATTTATCTTTACGGACGAGCTCCATCGGAGTGTGCGGTTTGGGTTATCTTTTTTGCGAGAAGATAATATGATCTTCATCGGGTCTCTAGGCCATTGGGAATTCTTCCTCAGGTTGACATGTTCCACATGATTTCCCAACCATCGGATTCTGAAGACGATCGACCTTCCTCCATCGAGTTTAACTTATATCGTTTTTTTCCATCGAGTTGGCCTTTCCTGATTTCCATGTCAACATGCCAGGCTGACATCGAGCTTTTTTTACCCTCTGGTTGCTCACCACTTGTCTGGACCATATTCGCATAGTCTCGACCCCAGTCTAATGTGTTCACATGACATGTTATGCTAATGTGTTTTTTCCAATGTGGAATTCAAATGATGCAAGCCCATCGGGCTCAACCTTTCAGAGTGCCCACTTCACGAAACCTATCAGACCACTTATCTCTCGAATCCCATTGGATGATTTCTATCGGGATCCTCCTATCGGAAAGTTGGTTTATCCTGTTATTTTAAACTTTTCGAAGCCTATGTCCCGAGAGCCTATCGGTCTCCACTTCATCAAATTGAATTTTTCCGCATGCCAGGCTGGCATCAAGATCCCTTTCATCCTATTGGTCACCTTACGCAACATTAACATGTGATGAATTGTATGATGTGTCATCATATCACATGTTGGCTACATGCCACTTGTCTAGCCCTGGTTAGTGTGGTATTTATCTCAGTATGATGATCCCTGACTTGACAACTTGTGTATCATCCAAATCATCTCATAGAGTCTTACATGTTGTCGACCTTGCGTGACATCTGATGAGACATTTAACAAGGCTCACGAGGCATCGTCCAAGTTTCCAATTATCCTGTGTTATCCCACATGACTCCCTCCGTGTCATGCTGACTTTTTCCTATTTGATTCAACATTTAGACATCTAGATTTGTTCAAGGAAATACACTTTATGTGGATCTCATACATCCAAAAATCTAGATATTTAGAGTTTGCATGATATGCTTTGTTTCAAATTTTGATCTCTAGGTGCGGAACCTTGACCTCTAGAGTGCAGGTAATGGAACCTTGACCCGTGCAAAATCAAGCCTAAATTCTTCCCTAACCACATCACGAATTTATTTTGTATATATGAGTTTGTATATTTTTATTTATTTTACTTTTACATTTCATTTTTATTATTTTATTCCTATTTTCTTTTTCTTTTTATTTCATTTTACGCATGGTTTTTCAAATCCACACATGGTTTTAAACTTCCCGAATCCCATATATATATATATATATATATATATATATATATATTATTTGAGAATTTACTATATCTGATACTTTCCACATTAGGTATATATTTTATTGTATTATTCCATGAATTACACGGGGAAATCACTTTTTGTTGGACACGTAATCCTTTTTGGTTGCATTACTTGTAACAATACTATAAATATGAATAGTTGTAGGTGATAAGAAACATCTTCAGTTATGGAAGACAAAGAGTCATTTATTGTTGTATTTATTAACCTATCATGCTAATGCAAAGCACATCAAGTGTGGAGTTATCTTTTCTGCCATCTTGGCCTGACAGTGGTATCAGAGCCAGTGCTAACTCCATGAGCATTTCTTCTCTTGTGTAGAAAACACTTTCTCCCATCTCTGCCATCTATTCCTTCAGAGTCTGACTCTATGGGGATTATTTCTGCCATATTATCTTTGGTTTCCTGGCTTGACAGTTTCGTTAGGTTTCCACGACCATAACCATCAACCTATGGCATTGAATCTCTGCATGCCTTGGACTCCTATGCAAAACGCTAACACTAAATCACACGACTCTCCTATTTCACATGACTCTCTCATACTCACTGCATAAGCTCATGTGTATTCTCTTTTTCTAATGGTATATTCATATTCTCGGACTTGTGTGTGATGATTCATTTAGTCAAATCACTATCATTTTTTTGCTCAAGCTCGAAACACCTAACTTCTTGTTGCGCAATCCCTAGTCGTCTAGATCCTCAAAGCATTCCAAAGGCCACATCTAATCTCATAAATTATTAGGACTGAGTCTTCCAACTCCTCAAAGCAAACAACTTTCCAAGAATCGTCTGGAAATGCGCGTAGGCAAGCGTGGTTGTCACTGTCCTCTTACCTGTATCCCAAAATTTTCACACTTTTCTTAAACCCTAATTTCAAACGGTCTTCACACCCTATTTCACAGCCTAGTATATCAAGTTGTTGGCATCATGTCGCGATGCTGCATTCAAAATCAGAACTGGTAGGCCAAGTAGAACGCCCGCTGTGTGGACTAGGGACAATTGTGTATATGGATATGTTCATTTCATTTCCTGCAATTTTCGTTTCAAATGTAACGTTGCCATTTTATTTTATTTGTAGAATTATGCTGTAATATTTCTATTAAAAAATATATATAAATATATATTTCTGGGTTTACTTTCCTCGGGCATTAATCCCATGTATAAGATATTTGGAATAATCATTGGTTCCTCCAAGGAAACATATGTCTCATTGATTTGTAAGAACTATAAGAATGTGAAAGAGTTTTGAAAATCTCAGAGGATTTGTTTTTCAAACATGGGCACATTCATGCACGACCTTCAATGCTTGCATATTTGAATTCCATGGCAATGCAATCATTAACCACCAGACCAACAAGTAATGAGATCAAAGATAGCTTCCTTGACTACAATTTATTTCTTTCATCTCTTGAGCAATAAATGAAACAACATAGAAAGAAGAAGCTGAGAGGCAAAGGGGGTTGGCATAATATTTGTAAAAAATTCAACCTTCATTGTACTCGTTGTGGAATGAATGGGTCACATGAAGTCTCTGATTGAAAAGTTTCATGGCAAAAGATCAATGAATAAAGACAGAGTCAGAAAGAAGACAAAGATAGAACTTCAATACCAATGAAAGGTAAAGCACATGCTCATTATGTTTTTGCCTATTTAAATATAGTAACTGAATATGTATTCAATACTTCATTTGCTTCTTGGGGAGATGCATGGCTTCTTGACACATGTGCGACCTCCCACATGAAATTTCGAAGATATTTCTTTGAAGACTCTGATGACAATGTAGATGGAGTAGTGTACTTTGCAGATAGATCAAGTCTCAAACCTTCATGAAGGGGCACCATCAGGCTTAAGTTGCTTGGACTCCTAGATTTTCTTCTGCACAATGTACTCTATCTTCCAGAGATGCAAAGAAACTTGTTGTCCCTTGTGCACATCAGACAACAAGGCCACTCTGTTCATATGTTCAGTGGCAAAGTTGAGATAAGAAAGGATTCTGACAACATAGTTGTCATGACCGTAATGGAAGATGGAAGACTGTTGAAGCTGAACGAGAGATCTTCCCATACACAGACTGTTGCATACCTCTCTCATCATGACTTAGTTATAATGCCATCTAGTATTTTGTGGCATGCTAGATTTGGCCATATTAATTATGACAGTGTTCGTTTGTTGAAAAAGAATGGTGTTTCTGGTTTGCCTACTATTCCTAGGAAATTGAAGCAATGTGATGCTTATATCCTTGGAAAACACAACAAACAACCCTTTCATGATTCTACTTCCAGAGCATGTAGAAAACTTGAATTGATTCATTCTGATTTGTGCGGCCCTATACTTGTTCCTTCTACAAATGGAAACAAATATATCAAGACTTTTATTGATGATTACACTAGAATGTGTTGGGTGTACTTGTTGAAAGATAAATCACAAGATTTTGAAACATTTAAAAATTTTCATGTGTGGATTCAAAATAAAGCTCAGTCTCATATTGGCTCTCTTTGTACTGATAATGGAAGAGAATATACTTCTAATGAATTTGAAAGCTACCTTTTCCAACATGGGATCAAACATCAAACCATGGTTCCATACAATCCCCAACAAAATGGTGTCGCTGATCAAATGAACATGACACTCCTAAATATGGTTCTTCCATGATGTTTTTCAAGAATGTTAGATTGATTTTTTGGGTTGATGCACTTTTATGTGCAGTTTATGTCAAAAACATGTGTCTGTCTCATGCTCTTAAAAACAAGACTCCTTATGAAATGTGATATGGCCACATTCCTTCGGTGAGGCATCTCAGGGTCTTTGATTCCACCTGCTATGCCTTGATTCCTAAGGAGAAAAGAAGCAATCTTGATGCAAGGAGTCGGAAGTGCATCTTCTTGGGGTACTCAAATACCACCAAGGGGTACCATCTTTACGATGAGACAAACAATACATTTTTCCTTTCGAGAGATGTGATCTTTCTTGAGTCCACCAAGAAAGATGAAATTGTTGAGAGGCAGCTTGATCATCGAGACATATTCACTCGTGTAAAGACATATCATGAATTTGATGATGAGATTCCACATCTTAAAGGGGGGATCCCTATCTTGGGTCAATCTCTGAAATTTCCTTATGAAGCACCATCTTCCCCTCATGAAGAAGTTCCTGCCACTTCATCAAAACCTGAAGTTCAATTGGATGATCTGATTGAGAATATTGAAAAGCTGAGGCTTGATGAGAACTCAACACCATCTCAATTAGTCGATCCACCTGGACCATATCAGAAAGGTCCACCAAAATATCCTGATGAGGTTGGAAAGACATGAACCAAATTTTCCTCAAAACAAGATGGAGGTAATGTATATAGTTCAAACTCAGGTGATGTAGATGATATGGATGTTTCATATGATTGTGAGTTGAATTCATCTACTAACCTTGAACCAACTTCCTTTAAATAAGTTACTTCTCATGTTGAATGGAAAGAAACCATGCAGAAGGAACATGATGCTCTCATCAAGAATGGGACATGGAAGTTGGTGGGCTCTCCATTTGGAACCAAACCAATTGGCTGCAAGTGGGTATTCAAGAACAAGTAAAAATCAAATGGCTCACTTGATAATCACAAAGCAAGGCTCGTGGAAAAAGGATTTGCATAGAAAGAAGGCGTTGATTATGAGAAGACTTTTGCCCCCACAAGAAAATGGGATACCATCAACACTCTATTTTCCATGGAAACACAAAATGGATGGAAAATTCATCAAATGGATGTGAATAATGCTTTATTGAATGGAGACTTGAAAGAGAACGTGTTCATGTCTCAAACATAAGGATTTGTTGTGAAGGGACAATAACATAAGGTATGCAAGCTCATCAAATCCTTGTATGTATTGAAACAAGCACCACGAGCATGGTATGAAAAGTTAACCGAGCATCTTCTGAAATTAAATTTCAAGCATTTCAATTTTAACGATGCAACCTTGTTTGTCAATAAAGTTGGAAAAAATGTTGTATATCTTATAGTATATGTAGATGATTTGTTGATAAGAGGGAACAATGAGAACTGCATTGCATCCATAAAGAAAGAGTTGAAGAAAGGCTTCGAGATGATAGATTTGGGACATCTTCACTAATATTTGGGTATTGAAGTGATTCAAAATACAAAATACGTATTCATCTCCTAGAATAAGTACATTGGAGAACTGTTGAACAAGTTTGGCATGGCTGAGTACAATCCTGTTTCTAGTCCAATGGAACATAATTTGAAACTCACATCAAAATAAGGGAATGAATTTGAGGATGCAACCAAGTATAGACAACTTGTGGGAAGTCTTATCTATCTTACTACCACCAGACCAGGCATTTCATTTGTTGTTGGGATTCTTTCCAGGTTCATGCAAAATCCTTGTGAATGACATTTCTCTACTGCAAAAAGAGTTCTTGAAAGGAACTCAAGATTTTGGACTCAGGTAATCTGAGGTGGATAACTTCAACCTGATTGGATATTTTGTTGGGGATAAGGAAACCAGAGTATAAACTTCAATCTATCTAATGAGTCTTGGATCAAGAGTTGTCTTCTGGAGATCACACAAACATTCAGTTCTAGCAGATTCCACAACAAAGGTAGAATATGTGGCAACTACATAAGTGACAAAGGAGATTGTTTGGTTGAGGAAAATACTTGAATATTTGTAGGACAAACAAGTGAATTCTACTCCTATTCTAGTTGACAATACTTCTGCAATCAAGTTGTCCAAGAATCCCAGATTTCATGATCGAACCAAGCACATCAACACAAAGTATCACCTAATTCAGTATCATGTACATGCCAAGACTATTCACTTGAGACATTGTTCCACAAATGAGAAAATTGCGGACATCTTCACCAAAGCGCTTGGAAGAGAAAATTTTGAGAAGTTCAGAATGATGCTTGGACTTGCACACACCCCTTCATATTATGGGGGGAATGTTGGACACATAATCCTTTGTGGTTTCTATTGGGTTCCTTTTGTCACAAGGGTGAGAAAAAGGAGGTCCCTTAACTATCTAGTTAGACTATCTATAAAGCACAACTAGGAGTTAGTTGGTTAGTGGCTCAACTAACATAAAGAAACAAGAGATAAACAACTATGAAATAAATCTACACTAAGAAAACAATAACTTCAAATGAATGCACAAAGAAAACACTAGATATGTATACCAAGTAAAATGATCTTCGAATTGATACTCCTTGGAGAAATATGGGAACTTATGAGTTCCCACTTCCTCCTTGGGAAGGCTCTTGAGTCCCCAAGTACAAAGTCTTCTTTCTACTATCAATGGCTAACAAAGGGAAATGGTGAAGAAAAGAGTGATGGACTACTCAAGAGGAGAGAGTCCTAACACTTGCTATGGATGCCCAAAGCTTGCTAAGAGGAAGATGACTTCCCAAAGCTAAAATTGAGCAGCATGACAATACTCAAATGCTTCTCATTTTTTGCATACAGTGGCCCTTTATTTATAGGAGGATGGCAAGCTTTTTCTTAACTAGTTCCAAAGGTGAATGGGAGGCCCTTGTAGGCACCTCCCATCCTTTTCAGTGATCCCAAGACAAAATTTGTGGGCGATTTTGGGTATGGGGGAGATCCCCTTCATCCCAAAAGTGGTTGAGGCCCGACCAAACTTATCAATGCATCATTTCTGCGTCCGCGCGGGTCTTTCGATTGCTAGTCGCACACTCTACGCGTCGTACACCGTATCAAACCATGCAGATGTGAGCATGTTTCTTTTGCTGAATGTGTGCATATTTTGAGAACCACTTTTATATAGTTTTATGATTGTCTTTCCAAACTGAGTGTAATCCTTCCATGAATATTGGTAGTATCTTGTGTTTGTGTTAATTGTTTCTTCATCCATTGTCTGTATTTGTGGTGAGCCATTTTCTGATGATAACAGATGCCCCTTGATGTGTGAGGTTAGAGCATACAGATAGTCGAAATACATCATAGTTTATTTTGGTGATGATGACATTATGTAGAAAGTGAACAAACTTGAACATGAAAAGTTGTGAGAGCCATCCGTCAGATGAAGAGGGGACGAAAGATCAGTACAACGTATGCTAGAAAACAAAATTTGTTTGTACAAATTACGAGGCAGGCATGCCCCATGCTCGTATCATGAAACCATAAAGAGATAGGAGTAACTAAACTTGCTAATGAAGTAGATATCTGCAGCGCCCTCGAGGGTGTTAAAAACAACACGTGATGATTTAGAGGACGTAGCTGGCTCTGAATCGAGTAGTGAAGGACTTGGAGGCATTGATGGCCTAATCAAATTCACAGGTCTTCGACCGCTACTGAAAACTGCAATGGTTGCAAAGTAATATCCATCGTAACATGAGATTGTGCCGTAGTCGAATGCCATGGGGATCAATGACATCAAAGAGAAATTAAGACTCTCTTTGTGTCATCCAAGGCTACTCATTGTCAATGGAATGAGAGCTAAGATACTGCTACTTTTCTAGAAATTTGTTGATGTCGACACAAAAGGTGACGCGATGATAAGAGGCAAAGGGCTTCTAGATATCTGATTGATCAACATGGTGTCAAAAAATGTATTGGTACCAGTAAATGGGGTGATAATCATGAACGATGTTTGGAATATACGAGATTCCAGAACTGCCCTTGGTTGGGGGGTATGGATGGATGACAACAATCATAATATACTATCTGGTGTCAGGGGGATGACTAGATATGGGAAAATCATGCTGAAGGGGTGAGACTGCAAGGAGATGCAACGTAGGTCAAAATATAGAGCGATATGGGACACAAAAGTCTAGGGGTGGTAAATTTTTTTGCTTGGATACAAATCGCTTGCAGATGGTGTGAGGGAAGTGAGATGCCCCAACCAAGGGTAACAGGGGTTGCGGTGTGCAAAGGGAAAAATACCATCGGGTGTGATGGCCAAAATCTAATGTACTTGCTAAAATGAAAAACATGCTTTGTACAATTACCAAATGAATAAATAATGGGGTTGAAAGTACATGTACAGAAACGGGTGCCCCAATGAAGTATGGCTTGGCCTATATAGGGCACAAGTAGATACTGGTGGAGGGTGGGGGCCCCATTTGTTAGTTTCTGTACTAGGTAGATGAATGGAGGATGACATTGCAGATAGGAAATTGATATTGGATGATATGGTGGGTTAGTGATAATGCATAGGTGCATTTAATGTAACTAAGAACATGATGTGGGAGTCCATAATGGGGTGGTTTAGCATGATGATGAGGAATAAGTATGAGGTTATTACTCTGGGGTGTAATACTACTAGGACTCCCGATCCTAATGGATAGAACAAAATGAGTGTCAGTATGCCAAGGGGTAAATATATGTGGGACAACTTATGGAGGTGATAATGTTACCTGTTGAGAGTACTAGAATGTAATGGAGGCGATGGTACCACAGGTCCAGGTGTGGGGATCCTTATAAGGATAAATTTCAAGGGGTATAATGGGGATATGAAACTGTTTGCAAAGGGCATGGGTGCATGCTAGTTTTGAACATATACCTGAAGGGGCCATAGGGTGGCCAAGACTGAATGGGTTGTATATTTTTGTACCAAGTACCTGCACACACAAACATCAAATACCCGAAGTGAAAAATATATGATGATAAAGAACATATTATAGTTATTTGATATAAATGAGAGTGAGTAGGAATATCTGAGATTTTGACATTGGTGGGAAAGATGGTCCCTTGATGAAAATTTTGGGTTCCCTTGGAAGGAGGCCAAGGGAAAACGAGTTTCTAGAAGAAGGCGCTCCTTAAGGGAGGCTGGGGAACCATGTGTTCATGAAAAATACACTCCTTGAAGGAGGTCACAGAATAATGAGTTCCTAGAAAAAGGAACTCCTTGAAGGAGCCCAGGGAAGCATGGGTTCTCGAAAAAGGCACTTCCTAAGGGAGGCCACAAAACAATGGGTTCTTGAGAAGGGCACTCCCTGAAAGAGGTCGGGGAACCATGGGCTCCCGAACAAGGTACTCCCTAAGGGAGGCCACAGAACAATGGGTTCCTGGAAAAGGAACTCCCTGAAGGAGGCCACGTTTCCCTTATGGGGGTAACTAAAAGTGACCAAGTCTAAGGGGGTCTTGCCACAAGAAGTAATGAAACTATCTTGGTGGATCATTCTGATTAGGTCATGTGGCTTGCAATCGCATGATGTCTGGGGGCACTGGACACAAGGTGGTGCTATAATGGTTCCCATGAAGGGTATATTATGAATTGGTGTTGTGTCAAGAGATAGGTATTATGGGACCAAGGTGGGAAGTGGTACTACCCCCTGTATTATGATATGAGGACTGGGGGAAGGGTTGTTGCCAAATACCCAAAATGATGGACCAAAGGTATACTAGTAGGTAGTTTAAAGTTGAACATCCACAAAAGATGATCTGAAATAGTGTATCAGATCCATTATTTTGTGTAATATCTATTGGGGGATTTGGGACTTTAAGCTGTATGGCAGCATCTCCTATATGGGCATGATTGGTCATCATGGAACATGAGTCCCTGATATCCCTATCAATGACAAGAGATGATCTTATTTGAGAGGGAGTAAGGACATTATCAAAGGAGATAATATTAGAGGGCGCACCAATTGAATTGTTAGGACCCTTCCAGAAGTGGATAGGAGAACCTAGATGGAAGTTATCACTAGAATCATTGAAAGAAGTAGTGGCCTCAAAAGAATTCTTTGTCTTCTGGAAAGAATGTAGTTGAGATTTCATGGTTTCTTTCGGGTTTGGGGGAAGAAATCTGCATGGATGCCCCCAAGGATGAATGAATATTTCCTACCACCAAGTCTGAGTGGTGAGGAGGTGGTTCTAGAGGCATGGGCTCATTTTTGGGTGGAGTGGATGTTACATGACTAGTGGTAGTGAACACATAGTGCATGGACTTAATGTGAGCAACATGATGTAAGAATATATTATGATAATCCNGGGGGATCAGTGTAGGAGAGATGATCGATGATGATGATGCGTCATTTATGTGAGAATATCTTTTGATTAATTGGGTTGGTTGTCATTGATGTCAACCCTTGAAGAAAGTCCGATAGCGGATTCTGGAAGCACAAAGGTATGGGTAATGGACCCAAGTTTGTTTGATGGATAATGGTATGAGTTTTGATATATTTGAAGGTAATACTATTCTATATGGTTAGTACATGTCATGCCATTTCCGATGGTATGTGGAACGTCACGTAACTCTTCACGGTTAGAAAGTTATGGCCATGTGAAGTTGGAGAACCCTCATGAGTCATCTAGAAGCCACAAAAGGTCAAAGTAGTCAAAATGGTTGGAAAGAAGAAATTATTTAAATAATAAAGTGAAGTGATGAGTGTACTATAAGTCAAAGTGGATACAAAAGAAATTATTTAAATAATAAAGTTAATGGAGAAATTACTAAGTGGACAAGTGGTTAGAAGTGGGTTAGCCCTAAAAT
>SNQJ01S0020973.1:224035-249251 GCA_010110895.2 Picea sitchensis
TTTAAATAATAAAGTTAATGGAGAAATTACTAAGTGGACAAGTGGTTAGAAGTGGGTTAGCCCTAAAATAAGGAAAGTGGTTTAAGATGGTTAGAAGGTAAATAATAAAGTGAAGTGATGAGTGTACTATAAGTCAAAGTGGATACAACATAAACTATTTAAATAATAAAGTTAATGGAGAAAATACTAAGTGGACAAGTGGTTAGAAGCGGGTTAGTCCTAAAATAAGGAAAGTGGTTTAATATGGTTAGAAGGTAACCCCTTGAGGAAGCTACATAAAAAGTATAAATAAGAGGCAAGGGTCTCTCATTTTAATCACACTTGAACATATTGAATACCTACAAGTGACCGAGGTAACCAAAGGATATATAAGGCAAATTTCAGAAGGAAGGTGAAGTAAAGAAGGCCAAAATTCAATGGAGGATAAATTATTTTGATGATGCTTTCTAAGGTATGTTATTTACAGGTCATCTCACCATTTTCGCAATAAAGTTTTTTCTAGAATGATTCAGACAACGAAATATGGAGGCCATTGATGAATCATATCCATGAAGCTGTGATAAAAAATTTAGCTTGTATTTTTGGAGTTACACTCCGTGGAAAATAGGGTTTGTGGCTAGTCTTGAAACTAGTAAAACATGTGTTTCAGGTAAAAACATCATAACCTCTCCATAATAGATCCAAATTCAGTAAGACCAAATGTATTAGTTAGAGTACAATATGTAGTATTCTTTGTCCCATTTTTAGATCCATACAACAAATATTTCATGTGGGGCACGCTCTACAAGTTCGCTATCTAGAATAAACCATAATTCAACAAGGTATGTCATTTTTGCTATAACTCCTTTTTTGAGAGGTTCCAAGTAGTGAAACATGGAGGAATTGCATAAAAGACACTGAAGAAACTTGTGTACTATTTTCATATATTTATTCATTACAGGTACATAGTTATGATTATTTCAAGTTAGGGTTGTTGACTAATCCAAAATTAGTCATGTGAGACTAAAGTAAAGTTTAATGAAAATGTTAGTCTCTTGTTGTTAAAGTTAAGGAAGGTTTGCAGGTATGTGATCATATACATCAGGTATATTACAGGGTTACAAATCAGATTTGGATGATGAAATTGATGAGAGCTTTTGGTTGAGTTACATGTTGAGTACATGGTTGAGACAAGTAGTTGATGAGTTGGCACATACATGAGGTGTATAGTTGATGATGTGGGTACATATTGATGAGTCATAGTTGATGAGTAGTTGATGCATGATTGGTACATACTTGGTACATGGTTGGAGACACTTGTTATTAGTATTGTTGACACATGGTTTATGGATGATGTAGCATACTTGTCTTGGTATATTATTAGAAGCACCTATTTATCTTGGCGATGATTATGAGTTGTCGTGTTATGCTTGGTTGATGCACATCTTGGTGATATTATGCATATGGTTGAGAGTTGTCTTGATGATTTATCTTGGTGAGTAGATATGATTTGGTTGATAAGATTGATGATACAAGTTGATGTATGGTACATGTTGGCATAGGTTATTGGTACAAGTTGTTACAGGTTTTTTGATGTAGGTTGATTGGTACAAGTTTACAGTAGTATATCTCACAATGATAATTTGACAATGGTTCCATCATTCTACTTCTACGTCAGGGCGGTTGGATGGGGAAAGGACAAGTGGTTGTAGCCACCTTCTGGTTGTAGCCATAGAACATAGGGGGTTGTAGCCTCCTTCTGGTTGTAGCCAGAGAATTTGGGATTTGGAGCTTCCCTCAGGTTGTATAACAAAATAACAAAATAACAAAATAACAATCGATTTCATCTGAGAAGGATTACCAATTCCTGTAAGAGAAAAGGTTGGTAAATGTTCATCAACCAAAGAACTTTGAGATAAGTTACATGATATATATTCTTCACCCATCGCAGATTTAGAAAATGCCAAAGAAGATGCAGGTACAAATAAAGAAGAAATATGTTCACCATGTCAAATATATTTAGAAGATGAAGAGTACATAATCAACAAAGGTATGTTGTTTTGCTTTAATTGTGAAAAACATAGACATATTGAAATAGAATGCCATGAGAAAGAAAAACTAATTGAAAAGGAAGACAATAATGAAGAAGCATTTATCAGTGATTTAGAATAACTAAGAAAAGAAAGAGAAGAAAACAAGTCACTCAAGAAGGAATTGATGAAACAAAAGGAAAGTACTCACATTTTTTAAGAAGCCCAACAAGTCATCAAGAACTTAAGAACTCAGCTAGAAGATGTTAGAAAGATAGAAGAAAATCTTAAAGATCAAAAACAATATTTGGAAGCCAACATAGCAGCACAAAAGGAAGAAGCAGAAATGAGAGAGAAGATATTGATAGATCATCTCAAGGAAAGAATGAACGATATAAACCAGCTTGAGTCAGTTTTTGGTCAAGAAGAGAAAGTACTTGAAGAAGAAATAATCACATTAAAAATTTAGCTTGAAGAAACGAAGAGAACATAACAAGTAATGAAGTCTCATATATTAAAGAAAGAAGAAGAGATTGAGAATCTTGAAGAAGAAGTTGTCACATTGAGAATTGAAATTGTCAAGCTCAAAAAGAACATTGAAGAGACAAAAACATCTGTATCAGTTGTAGAGAATGAAGAGAAGCACTCTAGGTTGCTAGAAAATAAGAATGAAGAAAAGAGGAAGAGTTATGCATAAATACTCAAAGGAAGGAATCATGGTCAACCAGAATCTAAGAAAACTATTAAAGATACATCTTCAAGAAGACCATCCATGTTCAAGCCAGAAAGAAGCTTCAATCATGATCATGATCAGTCAAGGCAGAAATTCAGAAGGATTACACCACAAAGAATATCATTCACTCCCAAGTATGCAAATTTATTTTATGGTAATTTTTTTATTGTACTAACTTTGGACATAAGGTTGCAGATTGCAGGGATTATAAAATAAATGTTCAAACAAGAAATGCCTATGTGACCCCACGTAACATTAAATGTTACAAATGTCATAACTATGGACACATAGCTAGTGATTGTAGAAGCATGATCGATACCTCCATGAAAGAGAGCACTGATATCAGATATAAGAAAATATGGATAAGAAAATACGAAGAACAAGTGAACAAAGACTAGGTCCCATAGATCGCAAGATTGGAAATAAAACGAGATGAAGAAAATTCTACAGAAAAAAAAGAAATATGTCAGATACAAAAAGGTTTGGAAAATAACTGAAAGAAAAGAAGGATAGGTAAATAAGGAACAAGTTCAAGGGATTGTACTTTGAGGCATTGTAGTGAAAGATGAATCCACAAACAAAAAGAAAGAAGTCAGAGCTCAGAGAGATGATGAATCTACCAATGAAGATGATGGTGAATACACATCATAGCAAGAAATGTTCTGAGCCATCCGGCTTAGAGACTCCCAGGTAACATGAATATTATACATGAGGAGTCTATGCGATAGCTATGACAGACCAAAGAACCATCCTTTGAGTAGCTTGCAGATTTTGAGTAGACAGATCTAGAGCAGTCAGTTAACAGAAGTATAGTTTGATAGATTAATTTGTTGTACTAGTGAAGACTTCATTATAGTATAGTAATAAATGGGTCAACATTATGGACATTTGTACAGTAGAGTCTTGGAAAATATGGACAGAGATGGATTTGTAGGAACACTTAGGAGGATTAGACATATATACGACAGTAGACAAGAGCATGGATTCATAGATTGGTTTAGAGAGTGGTTAAGAGACAAATGAACATTATCATAATGGATGATAAGTACACAGGAAATGACTCGAACAATGCTAATGGATTCCAAATTGATAGATATTGTTTTGGACACATGTAGTGCATACAGCAATTCACATTCAAAACTGAGTAATTCTCAGAAACAACAATGGCAAAACTCACTACGAGCTATGGAAATGAAGGCCAACAAATGTGAAGCACTTCAGAGTATTTGGAAGCAAATGCTACATTAAAAGAGAAGATGGAAGAATGAGAAAGTTTGAATCTCGTGTGGACAAAGGAGTACTTGTTGGTTACTCAAGTACAAGGAAAGAATACAAGTGTTACAATATGAGGTTGAACAAAGTTGTGGAAAACATCAATGTAACAATTGATGAAAAAGGTGGACGAGAATTAAAGGAAGAATAAAATGAATCAATGGAACAACTTTACGAACAAGTGGCAAAAGATGAAGAAGAAGTAGAAAGGGAAGATGAAGAGGATCAAAAAGAAGTAGAAGAGCAAGTTCAGAAAGTGCCTCCAAAGACACTTAACAAACAAGTACAAAAGAATCATCCTTCAGATCAGATTATCGAAAACAAGGATGCATGAGTTGAGACTAGAAGAAGAATCCGTTCACCTAAACAAATGCACCTAACACTCTTATCTATGATTGAACCAAACAATTTTGAAGAGGCCAACAAAGATGAATTCTGGAATAAGGCCATGGATGAAGAATTGTATCAAATAGAGAAGAATGACACTTGGGAATTGGTTCCAAGACCAAAGAATACGAATGTGATTGACACAAAGTGGGTTTTCAGAAATAAATTGAATGAATATGGACATGTTACAAGGAACAAAGATAGATTGGTATGTAAAGGATACACACAGGTTGAAGGAATCGACTTTGAAGAGACATTTTCCCTAGTTGCCAAAATGGAAGCAATCCGATTGCTCTTAGCTTATGCATGCTCCAAGAATATTAAAGTGTATCATATGGACGTGAAATAACCTTTTTTGAATGGGGAACTTGAAGAAGAAGTCTACATTGAACAACTGGAAGGATTTCAGTTGTTAGAGAACGTAAATTATGTGTGTAAATTGAAGAAGGCCTTGTATGGTCTAAAACAAGATCCTAGAGCATGGTACTCTAGACTGGATAAATATCTACATCAAGCAGGGTTTAGAAAAGAAAGTGCAGACAACAACCTCTACATCAAGAAATTTGCAAAGGATATGGAGAATGAATTTGAAATGCCATTACTCGGAGAACTATCCTTCTTTCTAGGTTTTCAGATACGTCAAAGCAACCGAGGAATTTTTATTTCTCAAACTAAGTATATCAGAGAAATGATAAAGAGGTTCGGAATGGAAAATTGAAAACCAATTACCACTCCTATGCAAACCAGTTGCAAGTTAAGCAAAGATGATGATTCAAAGTCTATAGACCAGAGGCAATACAAGTCAATGATTGGTAGCTTACTATATGTGAAAACATCGAGACCATATGTAATACATGCATTTGGACAGGTGGCACAATTTCAAGTAGCACCAAAGGAATCACATGTCTTAACAGTGAAGAGGATTTCCAGATATCTCAAAGGAACATAAGAGTTTGGATTATGGTATCCAAAAGGAAATGATCTATCACTTATTGCCTACACAGATGCAGATTGGTCAGGTTGCATTGATGACCGACGAAGCACCAGTGGAGCAACATTCTACTTGGGTGAGTGTTTAGTATCTTGGCTAAGCAAGAAACAATCATCAATATGTTTATCTACAACCAAAGCAGAGTATATTGTAGCATCAAGATGTGGTACACAAGTTCTATGGATGAAACGAACTCTAACAGATATATAGGTTGAGTATGATGATCCCATTCCAATCTATTGTGATAATACAAGCGCCATCAATATCTCAAAGAACCCGATGATGCATTCCAAGACGAAGCACATTCCAATCAAGTATCACTTTCTACGGGAACAAGTTGCAGATAAGAACATATGAGTTGAATATGTGGGCACAAAAGAACAAGTGGCAGACATCTTTGCAAAACCGCTTCCATGTGAAGCCTTTGAGTATCTTCACCAGAGACTCAGAGTAATTTCTACTCAAAAATGAATGCTTTTGATGATTATCTTATATGTCTTAGATTTACATGAGGAAACACCATAAAGAGGACAATTCAGGTTGGGAGATCGGTTTCAGGAAGAGTTTAGTCAGGGGGATTATCTCCAAGGACAGTTCAGTTAGGGGGAGCAACCCTGGATGGAAAGATATCTTTGCCATTGATGACAAAGGGGGAGAGATTTATCAAATGCAAAGGTAAATGCTTGGAGGAAGAGCACATAGGCATGGTCCCAGGGGGAGTGATGGTCACAGGGGGAGCATGAATGATATGACTTCAATATTGCACCAGAGTGTTTCCATCAATGCCAAAGGGGGAGATTCTTGATTAATTAGGTTGGTTGTCATTGATGTCAACCCTTGAAGAAAGTCCGGTGGTGGATTTCGATAGCACAAAGGTATGGGTAATGGACCCAAGTTTGTTTGATGGATAATGGTATGATTTTTGATATATTTGAAGGTAAGACTATTCTATATGAATAGTACATGTCATGCCATTTCCGATGGTATGTGTAACGTCACATAACTCATGGTTAGAGAGTTATGGCCATGTGAAGTTGGAGAACCCTCATGAGTCATCTAGAAGCCATAAAAGGTCAAAGTAGTTGCAAAGAAGAAATTATTTAAATAATAAAGTGAAGTGATGAGTGTACTATAAGTCAAATTTGATACAAAAGAAATTATTTAAATAATAAATTTAATGGAGAAATTACTAAGTGGACAAGTGGTTAGAAGTGGGTTAGCCCTAAAATAAGGAAAGTGGTTTAAGATGGTTAGAAGGTAAATAATAAAGCGAAGTGATAAGTGTACTATAAGTAAAAGTGGATATAAAAGAAATTATTTAAATAATAAAGTTAATGGAGAAATTACTAAGTGGACAAGTGGTTAGAAGTGGGTTAGCCCTAAAATAAGGAAAGTGGTTTAAGATGGTTAGAAGGTAACCCCTTGTGGAAGCTACATAAAAGTATAAATAAGAGGCAAGGGTCTCTCATTTTAATCACACTTGATCATATTGAATATCTACAAATGACTGAGGTAACCAAAGGATATCTAAGGAGAATTTCAGAAGGAAGGTGAAGTAAAGAAGGCCAAAATTCAAGGGAGGATAAATTATTTTGATGATGTTTTTTAAGGTATGTTATTTACAGGTCATCTCACTATTTTCACAATAGATTTTTTTCTAGAATGATTCAGACCGCGAAATCTAGAGGCCATTGAGGAAACATATCCAAGTAGATGTGATAAAAATTTCATCTTGTGGGTCGTTGTATTTTTGGAGTTACATTCTGTGGAAAATAGGGTTTGTGGCTAGTCCTGAAACTAGTCTAAAACATGTATTTCGGGTAAAAACGTCATAACTTTTTCATAACAGATCCAAATTCAGTAAGATCAAATGTATTGGTTATAGTAAAGTTTGTAGTATTATGTGTCCCATTTTCATATCCATACAAAAATTATTCTGTGTGGGGCATGCTTTACAAGTTCGCTCTCTAGAATAAACCAAAATTCAACAAGGTATGCCATTTTTTCTATAACTCCTTTTCTGAGAGGTTCCAAGTAGTGAAACCTGGAGGAATTGCAGAAAATACACTGAAGAACATTGTGTACAATTTTGAGATCTTTATTCATTATAGGTACATAGTTATGATTATTTAAAGTTAGGGTTGTTGACTAATCCAAAATTAGTCACGTGAGACTAAATTAAATTTTGATGAAAATGTTAGTCTCTTGTTGTTAAAGTTAAGGAAGGTTTGCAGGTATATGATCATATACACCAAGTCTATTATAAAGTTACAAATCAGATTTGGATGATGAAATTGATGAGGGCTTTTGGTTGAGGTACATGTTGGGTACATGGTTGAGACAAGTAGTTGATGCGTTGGTACATACATGAGGTGTATAGTTGATTATGTTAGTACATCTTGATGAGTCATAGTTGATGAGTAGTTGATGCATGATTGGTACATGGTTGGAGGCACTTGTTAGTAGTATTGTTGACACATGGTTTATGGATGATGTAGAAAACTTGTCTTGGTATATTATTAGGAGCACATATTGATCTTGGTGATGATTATGAGTTGTCGTGTTATGCTTGGTTGATGCACATCTTGTTGACATTGTGCATATGGTTGAGAGTTGTCTTGGTTATTGATCTTGGTGAGTAGATCTGTTTTGGTTGATAAAATTTATGAGACATGTTGTCGTGATAGGTTGTTTGGACAGGTTATCGTGACAAGTTATTTGTATTGGTTTGGCGCATGGTTGATGCATTTGTTTATGGTACAGGTTGATGTATGGTACATGTTGGCACAAGTGATTGGTACATGTTGTTACAGGTTATTTGGTGCAGGTTGATTGGTACAAGTTTACAACAGTATATCTCACAGTGATAGTGTGACGGTGGTTCCATCATTCTACTTCTACGTCAGGGCGGTTGGATGGGGCAAGGAAAAGTGGTTATAGCCACCTTCTGGTTGTAGCTGGAGAACATAGGGGATTGTAACCTCCTTCTGGTTGTAGTAAGAGAATTGGGGAGTTGGAGCTTCCCTCAGGTTGTAGCGTGAGAAACTAGGTGTTTGGAGCCTCCTTCCAGTTGCAGTTAGAAAAAAAAGGAAGTTGGTGCTTCCAATCAATGTAATTATTAAAGACATATCGAAAAAACGCATTCTGTGGTTTTCTCTTGCTTTGTGTTTCCACGTAAAAACACTGGTGTAATGTGTATGTGTATGATTGTTCATTTGTTCATTTTTTATTTACTCTGAAACTATTGGATGATAATGCCACATTGATATAACACTTGCATTTTATGGTTAAAAAGGATTATATTTCTCTATTACTGATTCACCCCCCCTCTCAGTAATCCAACAATATCATGACTCGAAAGAATGAAGACACTTCAACACTCATGGAATAGATAAAATCATGGCCCAAGAGGATATTGTAATCCACCAGATCATTCATGACAACAACATTGATCAAAACTGTCTTACCACCTATCTGAATGGGGAGATTAGGTAACATCCCTAAGGGGTAACAAATTCTACCATCAAAGGCTCTTAACTCGGTCATTGGTGGGACAAGAGTAGGAGAGTCTAGATGTTTCCAAGATGACAAGGACATAATACATGAGGATGCCCCATTATCTATAATACATCGATAAGCTATAAAGTTTTTATGGTGACCTGCATTTGAAATGGGGTAAAAGATGGCAGTCATGCTTGGATAATTTGATTACAATAAAGGGTGATGGCCTGTGATGCATGTGGTTATATGCTTCCATTTTCCTTACAAGGATAAGCTCTAGGATACAATGTGTTACTAGAGGTGGAAGGGGTGCCCCCAAGTCTGCATGACTGAGTTTCAGTCGTGAGGTACATTCGGTGTGAGGGGGGGTTACCCATGTGAGGGGTAACAAATGATGTCGAGCTGCATGGAACCTCACCTGATAAAGTAATGGGTGCATGCTGGGGGAGGGGACACACCGAATTAGTGTAAGGATAACTACTAAGTTGATGGTGTTGCGTGTGCTTCAAATTAACTACTTGGACTAACTCTTGAGTGAGTTCAGGGCATTGATGGGTTGGGTGACCATAGAGCTCACAAAATGGGCAAGGGTGATTAGTCCATGTATGGGTGGTATATCTATGCTTGGTTTGATTGTAGTTATGGTGGGCACTATGAGTGCCCCCATATGTACAAGCATTTCCCCCATGGCATGGGCGTTGATAGTGGGGGTTTCTCTTCTTACTCCTTGTGAGTGGTGGATGACCAATATAACTAGGAGAGAGGGCCCAAGTTTGTACAAACTCAGAAGAAGAGGATGGGGTTATATATGGTAGGTTTTGTGGTCCTGCCATGGTGGTTTATGGTTGGAGAGCTAATTTCTGAAGAGGAAGGGATAGTAGATTGGTGGATTGTTCTGGATAGTGGTGCCTATCAAGGTGGACCTAAGAAAATATAATCCTAAAACATTGGCACTCACTGGTGTGTGTGCTGGTTGTACTGATGTGTCAACCAAATTGGGAACACCACCCAATATTTGGGGGAGGTTTTTAGATGTCTAGAACAATGGGGATGTCATGGTTTCCCTATGGTTCTAGCCTATATGTATATGTGTGCAAGTGGTAGTGATTAGAATAAATGAACAAGTGCTTCAGTAAATGTGGACTATCTTGGAGATGTTTTGAAAGCTATATCTAATCAATCAATGGTAATCATACATAAACAAGTAACAATGTAAGATGGTTTGGGGTTTTATCCGCGTGGGGGAATACAATAAAAAACACATGTCCTAATAGAACTATCGCCCTTCCTTTCAAAAAGCATTGGGCCTTCCAAAAGTACTCAATAGTGGGGCATGCATCCATCGGAAGAGGAGATAGTGAAGGTATAGATAATCAGTTATAATGAGGGGTGAAGGGTGCATATCCCGAAAGGACTAGCAATATTTCCCAACAACCATTCAAAATATGATTAAGGTGCAATTGTAGCCCCAACCGCCACCCGGGTAGATATAACCTAGAATTGGACACTAAGCTACCTCCATCAAGCACGAAATTTAGATTTTCGGCCTCAGAAATCGATCACAGGCTGGATGCTTTTCAAGGGTTGGGTGACCCAAGGAGGCATGCACAAAACAACTGGACCTCGACCTTCAACCCTTCATGGGTGTCTCCCTGACTTATGGTATAGGAATGCTTGATTGGAAGGGTTTTGGCACCCTAATTCACAACTTTCTAAGTTTCAAATGAGAAATGACGATGGAGAGTTATTTGGATCCATGTCCCCAAAATCATAACTTAGACTATAAAATTATTTTGTGTTCCTCCTGTGGAGGTTAGAAAGTGGGTTGATTATGGTTGTTTTTATAATGTGAAAGAGGGCTGTGAAGTTGGGGTCATGGACCAACTTCTCTCTTTATGAAGGTGTGCACAAATACCCTTTTCTAAATAAATAAAGTCCACAAGAGTTTCAAGTATCTAGGAAAAGGGTTTTTGAATGAGTGAGAGTGTGTGCAAGGAGTGGTGATGGTGAAACAATTTTTTAATAAATCAAATTCAATATTTTATCATGGTGGACATCATGTGGTCCTTTACTTATCTTGTTTAGATAACTAACTAATTTTTTTTTAAATGACCCTTAGAAATGAAAGGAAATCCTAAGCTATCATGTCAGATATGATAATCCTTACTTGGACCCTTAATCTTCCTAAAGTGTTTTGAAATCTAGAAAACTTGAAATTAGTCCTAGATTTTTAGCATGTGGGCATGTGTGGGCCCTTACAACTTATTTAAACTCCTTAGGTGACTTACTCTAAAAATTTGAAAACTATCCTAGAATTGCATGCATGTGGGAATATGGACCCTTACAACTCTTTTAAGCTCAATTTTCAACATGTAAGTTTAGAGGTTTGGCCTCTTTTTGAAAGTGATTTGTGTTACCAAGGGAGATGGAGACTTATCAAAGCAACCTATTTTTCTGATTTCCAAGTTCACACTAAGGTGCGAGGAAAGAGTATACTCCAAGATTGGTTTAGATGGTCTTCTAGTCCCAGTTTAATGTGATGAATTTGTAAAATGAAAGCTTTGTTCTTAGGTTCAAATGTAAATTTTTTTAAGCCATCCACATGGAAACCAAGGAAATCAAAGGTATTGTGGTTCCTTTTAATCTCCCTAATTATCTATGTGTGATGTGGGGTCTATGTATGAAAGAATGAGATCTCAGCCTGCTCGTACTAGTTTTTACAAAGTGCTAAAATCAAATCTAAACTATTGAGTGGTAGTGAGCAACTCAAGACTTACAATTTTGAAAAAATAAGACAAGTGCATGACAAAATTAGAAACACTCATGCACAATGCATAGATCGCACAGTTAGATAGTTCCGACAGAGCGTAGAAGTGCGTGGACCATGCGTTTGTTTGTCCCAAACCTGTGCACATGCAGAGAAGTTGGAGGGACAAAAAAATTGAAAAAATTATCTTACTGTGGGATGAAATCCTGCTCTCAAAGGGTGATATTAGGCCAGTTTTGACCCTTGCACATGCAAACAAGTAAGAAAGAAAACTCTAACAACCTAATTGGGGAGAATTTTGATTCAAATTCTCAGTATGGACGTCACCCATATGTTGGGTTCCTTTTGTCACAAGGGTGATAAAAATAAGGTCCCTTAACTATATAGTTAGGCTATCTAGAAATCCCAACAAAGAGTTAGTTGTTTAGTGGCTCAACTAACATAAAGAAACAAGAGATAAACAACTATGAAATAAATCTAAACTAAGAAAATAATAACTTCAAATGAATGCACAAAGAAAACACAAGAGATGTATACCAAGTAAACTGATCTTAGAATTGATACTCCTTGGAGAAATATGGGAACTTATGAGTCCCCTCTTCCTTCTTGGGAAGGCTCTTGAGTTGCCAAGTGCAAAGTCTTCTTTCTACTATCAATGGCTAACAAAGGGAAATGGTGGAGAAAAGAGTGATGGGCTACTCAAGAGGAGAGATTATGAACACTTGATATGGATGCCCAAATATTTCTAAGAGGAAGATGGCTTCCCAAAGCTAAAATTGAGCATCATAACAATACTCAAATGCTTCTCCTTTTTTGCATACAATGGCCCTTTATTTATAGGAGGATGAAAAACTTTTTCTTAACTAGTTCCAAATGTGAATGGGAGGCCCTTGGAGGTACCTCCCATCCTTTTCAGTGATCCCAAGGCGAAATTTGGGGGCGATTTTGGGTATGGGGGAGATCCCCTTCATCCCAAAAGTGGTTGAGGCCCGACCAAACTCATGAATGCATCGTTTCTGCATCCACACGGGTCTTTCGATTGTCAGTTGCGCACTGTGCGCGTCATACACCATGTCAGACCGCACAGATGTGCGCGGATTTCCAAAACCACTTTTATATATTTTTATGATTGTCTTGCCAAACCGAGTGTAATCCTTCCATGGATATTGGTAGTATGCTTTGTTTGTGTTAATTGTTTCTTCATCCATTGTCTGTATTTGTGGTGAGCCATTTTCCAGTGATAACAGTTGCATTACTTGTAAGAATATTGTAAATATGAATAGTCGTAGGTGATTGGAAAAGTCTTCACTTATGGAAGACCAAGAGTCATTTATTGTTGTATGCTTTAACCTATCATGCTAATGCAAAGCACATCAAGTGTGGAGTTACCTTTTCTGCCATCCCGGCTTGACACTTTTTACAATGAGGATTTAGTTTACCTATCATACATTGTTCCATAAATCTAATGTTGTATTATCTTTATTACATAAGATTTTATTTTATTTATTTTATTTTTCCATATTTGGACTTTTAATTTTCCCAACCATATTTTATATTTATATTTATATTTATTTTTTTCTATTTTATATTTTTAAAATTATTATGCATTCTTCCAAAATTCCCAAAAGTATGTATTTTGTTATTTATTTTTAAGCCAAGATATATATATTTTTTATTTTTCAAATTTTTGTACATAAGTTTATTTATTTATTCTATTCATTTTCATGTGTTTCACGACACTGGAGATAGGTGCTCACTACGTCCACGGGAAAACCCCCTCAAATCCACAAAGGAACATGGGAAGCCAATCTTTTTCGGAATAATGGGTGCTTAACAACAAGAGCGTCTTATAGACCCATTAAGGGCACAACATGTCACTCCAAGGATTTGAACCTATGTGGGGAGGATAACAATCATTCCTCCCAACCACCCAGGTTACATCCAATGGACTTTAATTTTATTTATTTATATTTATTTATTTATATTTTATTTTTTATCACATTCCTCACCCATTATTTTATTATTTTATTTGCCCCAAATCCCATCAGGTTTCACATATCGAGATTTCCTTATCATATTTTCACCTAGGACATGCTTCCCATGCTTTCCGAAACCCCCTCTCCCCGAACACCTTCAGATAAATCATTTTGGGAATTTCTCCATTCAGGATTTCCATTTCGAGATTTTTTTCCGAATTACCATTTGAGCATCGGTCTACGTCAACCAACTCAAACTCATTATTTTATATTACCATCATCTACTGTCTAAATTTCACATAATTTACCGTCCAAATTTACCAACATCTATAGTCTGATTTTACGTCATGGGATATTTTGGATGTTTGGGATTATTTTATTATGTTTTGGGTTTGTTGGCGCAAAATCGAGACCAGGGTTCTCGAAGGTTACCAACAAAGGGTACCACTATAGTCTAGAAGCATTGACATATTCAACCTTTCAAAAGGGAAGGAGGTCTCACCCGAAGCGCAACCGAGATGTGTGAGGTGAAGTGAGTCAAAGAGAATGCATCATTGGGTTTAACATTACTATGTTCAGATTCATACATCAATACACAAAGACAACCATAGATGGTGATTAAATGCTAAATATACATGACATAAGTAATTGCGCAACATAGAAACTATAGATTCATACACAGTCTAACCAAATTTTATGTCCCAAACAATCCATTATATTATCAACAACTCAAACTTGTCATACAATGATCACATCTCTCATACAATTGCTTATGCAGCATAATCTACTCCCAGATACCCATTACAGACTCTGAGCTTTTACACAAGCACAATAACATTCAAAATTGTTTAAAATAGCTTCCCGAGACTGACTCAATAACATAAATGATAATAATAATCCTTGTAACACTTGTAACAATAAGCCTTTTCCCAAAACATAGCTCCATATTTATAGTTTTCCCTTGGGCGCTTCTTGAAATCTCGTTTTTGCTTTTTCCTTTCATGCACTCGAAGCTCTTGGCACTTTTAACTGCTCGTCCAACTGGCACATGATGTTTTTGGTTGTTTTCACTGTTGTTACACTTTTCAGTTAGCTTCCAGCTTGTCTAAATTTTTTCCGCCACTTCAAGTCTTTCGCTGACTTGCTGCGCTTTTCGCAAAACTTTGGCATTTCCCAATATTGGACATTCCTAAAAAATGGAGAGTCGAATAGGCCCTGACCACAACCTTTGACTCGTCCAAAGTCAACCTTCGACTTCCTTCCCGTGACCTTCTGCAAATGGAGGGATCAACTCAGGCACAATTGTGAGGCCCTACTCGCGGAAGATGTTGTAGTGCTCCACACAGTTTTGTCATTTTCTTGCTAAGATCGAGGCTCTCGCAACAAACTCCTAGATGAAGGTCACATTGGGATCCTCCAACTTAGTATCCAGAAATGTAGTCCATTCAGTTTCAATAATGGAATCAAGTTGTTTCATTTCAACATACTCAACTTGCACTGTAGGCTGGAAGTTTCCAAGCTCTTTCTTAATAGCCTGAGTTGACTCATCCATCACATCTAGTCTTTCATATTCAACTTGGATCTCTGAAAATTAGCTTCTTGCTCAACCAAGTCAGTGATGTCTTAGGATTCCATGTTTATCCAATTGAGTTGTGCATGCAATGCTTCGATTCAATTACTCCATTATTCCAATAAGCCGAACCAGTCATTAACCATGTCAAAGAGTTGGCAACATTCATCTGCACGGGCATGGAGAGAGGACCAGATGATATCTCCCTCTGTGACTTCCCGTGTTAGCTTCTGCATCATTTCCCGGGGTTGTTCCTTCTACTTCAACTTGAGTGAAACTATCTCTTAATGAAGGTTATCGGTCCTCGCAACTAGCTGTGACCAGGAATCAACAATGAGGTCAATTCGTTGTGGAGGTGCAACTGGGTAATTTCTTCAGAGAGTTTGGGAGTAACCTATATGAACTTGGGCTAGACTTGGAGAAATTTGTCAGAAACGACCGCAACTACAAACTCGACCTATATACGCAATCCTTTCTCATGCACTATGGCAGATGATGCTGCAACGATGTCCATGCGCAACTGTTGCGATTGTTGTGTGAGCTCTTCGTTGGTCTATTTGACTGAAGAAATCCTCTACTCAAGATGATCCGTGGAGACTCGTATGAGATGGACAATCTAGGGAGTGGACCAAGCCGCAATCTCTCCACTGGTGAGGGATTGATCCAAAGGAAACATCGAAGCCAATGGTTGGCCACTAGAAACAGATCACTCAGATAGAATGGGGGTGCTAGCACCGTCAAAACTAGGCAACGTACTGTGAAGGCTGCAGGAGAGCCTATCCTATACCTCTAGAGGAAGTGTCCCAAGAACATTGGTATGCTCTAGGCACAATTCCAAGATTGCACGACACTTTTGTGGATCTTGTAGTAGTGACTCAATTTATTCCTTGATCGAAATGGTGCTATGTGTAGAGTGAGTGTCCTCTTGGGTGTCCATATGAGTTTTGGGAGGATCTAGACTCATTTTCTCTTGTACCTTTGGTACCTTAGCTGGTTCAGTATTAGGGTTGTGCTCAGGTGGGGTGTCAAGTGGAACATGGACTTGCAAAACTTGGGGAAAGGTGGGCAACTTGGGGACTGTGGTTCCACCATTAGTGGAAAAGGGGTCACTAGATTCAATCCCCACGGTATCAAGGTGGGTGTGGGCAGGGGATGATGTAGTAGTGAATTAGACGTCGACGAGCGAGCTAGTTAGTTGGTTAGTGAGTTCCTCAATGACAAGGGTATATTTGGGCTTAATTGGGGGGTCATCAATAATGTTTACGATGGGGAATAAAGAAGGAATGGGGGTAGTGGTGCAAATCATAGGTGGAAGGGAAGACAAGGGAATGGCCTTTGTGATAATGGGATAGATGGTAGACTTGGATGGAGAGTCAATACATGGTTTCTGGGATGGAGGAGAATGGGATCTGAACTAGCTCCCTAGGTAGTGTTTCCTCTTTACCTTTGTCTTCCCTTTCCTCTGAACTTGAAGGCGTCTGATCTCTCTTTGCCAAGTTGGGGCATGTATTAGGTGTTTGTGTAGGAGTTGATCGTTGTGATATCATAGGCATCATGTAAGAGACAATCGATCTCTTCTATTCTTTGGTGATCTTAGGCCATGTAGTGACTTCCATGTCTAGAATTGTCTCATCCAGATAAAAAGGTAACGAGAGAGTGTGAAATATTGATGGATCCGCAACTAAAGGCCTTACAAAAGTAAAGTCTTGGTTCATGTCAAACCAAATGTTGTGGGTGTGCTGTTTGAGAAGCACCTGCAGAATCCTTGGATGTTGTGTAGCTGAAATTAGGTCATTGTGCCATTGTAGAAAGGCAACGTCGTGGTATTTTAAGTGAGTGGAAATAGGGCGACTGTGCCAGGGTTCGAAGAGCTTGGCGATATGAATGTTAAGAGCATGGGAGAGGATTCAACCCTAAAGCAGTTGCCACTTCCACATGGCGAATGCAACCAACAAGTAACCATATATGAAGCATGTGGCTCGGTCATGCACATCAAAGCATGCCTACAACATTTCTGTGTGCAGATACTTGCACCAATTCAAAGGTGCTCCATTTTTACTAAACTCAACCAATGCTATGGCATTGAGTGCAGACTCACCTCGTAAGTAGTTCTTCATAACCTTTCTTTCTATTACATAGCAGGCATAACGGACCTGCTCATCGTTGATGAGATCAATTTGTGTTCCACAACCTCCACGCCTTGTGCCATATTTGTCACAGAGACTAATCTCACCCTTTTTTCGTCCATGCTTCCATGAGCCCTGGAAGCCTTGTGGACAGACCAGTCAACTTGTGAATATCTTCCACATGGATGGAGTAGGCTTTGGCCAGCCAAAAAATCCCATTATGTACTCTGTTGATAAGAAACCTAGTGCATCGGGTGACTTCTCTAGTAGTGTCGAACACCGATAAGTCGCACAAGTTTAGCAAGGTAGTGTCATGGAGAGGTATGAAGGAAAGTTTCCACTCCCATTGCAATTCACCAGTCGATAGGGCCGAACAATCCATGAATGCATGGATAACCATCTGGGGTATTGTGCTGCATCGATGATATGAATATCTTAAGTTACCAATATAACCATTAGTCCTTCATTGATACCAAATATTTTTCAGTTTCCAAGATCTTTTAAATGACAATGCACTTCACAATGTTATATGCTTAGCTTCACTTAACTAAACTCTTATGTTTGTGAAGTTACTTGCTTAATCCAATCTTCATAAGTAAATTTGTGAGATGTAAAGAAGAGATTATGAGAGAACTATTATCAACAAAAATCACACCAAAACTTGTTAACGGAGTTCATCAGACATCCTAGCTACGTCTTTGGGTCCACTCTCAACAATGAGACCGATCTTCATTAATTTCAAAATGATGAAATAATACAAAGAAAGGCTTACAGCTCAACTTCCGAAATCACCTTTCATATCTGCAACTCTATGACAGAAACAAAAACCACCATTGGATTCTACATGAAAATTTGAGACTTTAGAGTATAGAATCTATTATACTTGGCTCGACAAAAAAGTATCTTGAAGCACTTTTCTTATCAACTACTCCAATGCAGAAATATACGTTAACTTTAGACTCCTCTTAAAATTCTGCAACTTTTGAGTATAAATTTGATATACTTTTGAATAGACCCTCAAGACTCCCCTATTGGCATAAACTCCAATGTTGCACACTATTAGATTCGTACCGCCTTGGTTTTTGTGCCCATGTGTCTCTACAACACTTTTTTGTTCAGCTGCACCAACTTAGAAACAAAGGCCAGATTTAGACTCCTCTCAAAATTCTAAGACTTTTGTGTATAAAATCGATAGGGTTCAGAATAGGCTCTCTAAACTCCCCCTTTAGCACAAACTCTAAGACTGTGCTTTGTCAACATGTACCACTTCGGTATGTGTGCCCAAAAAACCATGCTCTACATCAATTTCCATGCCCAATTAAATAAGGAAAAGTATGCCAAACATAGGTGGATTTTTCCAGATTTGGTGGAATCCACCAGATTTCGTGGAATCTGATAGGCCACCCTGGCCTTCTAGAAGGTACCATGTGGTGCCTCTTTATTGGGCCACATGGCAGCCTCTGATTGGCCACCGCTGCTAAGTCACATGTTGACTCGAATTTTGATGTTATTGTATGACCTACCACATCATCATGTCGACGCCATCCTTCCATGTCAACTATACATATGTATATATGCTGATGTCATCCTATACGAATGCTGACATCATCATGTATAGATGTTGACATCTAAATTTTTTATAGAAATGCACTAAACTTTCCTCCACAGGAGGTGCCAAATTAAATTTTTAGTCTAGGTAGGATCTCGGGGGTAGGCATCCAAATAACCCCCCATTACCAGGTTCTCACATTTTGAAACAATAGAAGTTGAAAATAGGGATGTTTCAAATCCTCCAAGTCAAGTGTTCCTACAACATAAGGCAGGGAGATGCTCGTGAAGGGTCGAAGGCCGAGGTCCGATTGTTCTGCGCATCCCTCTTTGAGTCACCCAACTCTTGTGAGAGCATCCATCCTGTGACCCATTTCCGAGGCCAAAAATCTAAATGTCACACTTTGACTGAGGTACTTAGTGGTCAAACTTAGGATATCTACCCAGGTGGCGGTTGTGGGCTGCAATCACACCTTGATCAGATTTTGTATGGCTATTGGGAAATATCGCCAGATCTTTCGAGATATGCACCTTCTACCCCTCATTATAACTAATTACTTCAACCTTCACTAGTTCCTCTTCTGGTGGCTTCAGACCCCATTGTTGAGTGCTATTGGAAGGCCCAGTGCTGAATTGAGAGGAAGGAAGACAGGTCTTTTACGCCACAAGAATGTTTTTTTATTGTTTCCCCACGCGGAAAAAATCTACCTATCCACATGCTTTTTTATTTTACAATTGGTTTATGTATGATGTTCATTTGATTACATGCAATTGTGAGTTATACTATCTTGTGAAGGTAAAAAATATACAAAGCTCTGGTTCATTTATTTCTCTCTTGTCACCATTTGCACACATTCACTTTGCTAGTCGGAAACCATAGGGGAACCACATAATCCCCGTCGTTCTAGATGCTTGTAGAATCTCCCTCCTACTCTAGGAGGAGTCCCTAGTCTTTCCAACTCACCGACTCAACCATCTCACACCCCAGTGAGTGATACTATTTTGGGATCTGCTTTACTTGGTTCCACTTTGCTTGGGTCAAATACCCAAGGTCATCCATCTGTTAGTTCTCCTTCATAAGGATGTGGGGGTCAAAATTATCCTCAAAGAGGAAGTACAAACCCACCAAATCCATCTCAAGGGACAGGTCCATTACATAGTCACATAATGGCTGGAACTGATCCTCTGCCAAACCTCCCTATGCCATACTTGGCATACCTCAACATTCCCGATTTAACCAAACTCACGAATGATCCCATTTTGCATGACCCCACTTGGCCCAATATGCCTACAAAATTTCCTTCAGATATTCCAAAGTTTGAAGGAAAACTAGGGGAAGATCCCGCCAACCATGTTATGACCTTCCACTTATGGTGCTCTTCAAACAACATCATGGATGATTCCATCCGCTTAAGGTTATTTCAAAGAACTCTCACGGGCTCATCAACCAAATGGTATGTGGACGAAAAATCAGGGTCCCATGTGACCTTTGAATCATTGGCCAAGGCCTTTTTGTCCTTTTTCCAATTACCAGTTCATCATGACACTGGTTTATAACTTCTCTCCGATTTCAAACAAACCATTGATATCCATATCGCCGACCACATCCATGAACGGCGTCAGCGATATAGTTTGTGTAAAGCAGAAACCACCAAAGAACAACACCTTGATTGGTTTCTTAAATCACTCGTCTCTGTTATTTCCAAGGATGTAGCATCCACCTTTCCTCAATCATAAGAGGAGGCCATCTGCAAGGCCCAACAATTTGACCTCATCTATGATCAATCAGGTTACTTGTACACAATATTTCCTAATGCACCCCGACCCATACCATTTGGCCAAGACAAACCTGGGATGTCCCACACTGCAGATGGATTGATTGGTTCTATGACCCATCTCAACCCTTACAACCACTTTTCACCCACTTATGGTGCACATCAATATACACAACCATATGGAGGGACGTCTTATTACCCTCCTCCTACTCACCAATAGTCATATCCTGTTGCTACCCCTCCACCATTGGGTGGACACCCACCGGTACCCATGATGCATCCAGTCTCTCAACCAAGTACGAGTTCACCCTCAAACCCCGCCTACAACCCTAGCAGTAGTGGAAGTGCGTCAACTTTCTACACACCATATGGATCATCTCCACAAAATAATCCATATTTTCCATTTCCTGGTCCACAACTGGTTTCTCCTCCACCAGGACAACCACATGTCGACGTTAACTTTGTTCATCCCTCTATCATTCAATAAGTTCAGATTTTCGAACAATTGAATACGAAAATCCCATCCCATTAGCCGAATAATTCCAAGAAGAAAGGAAAAAACTGAAACAATAACAACCCGGGACCAGGAGGAAATGACCCCCAACAAAACCGTCCCGCTGGGGGCAACCAGACTCAAGGCAACCAAAACCATGAAGGGGGAAACAATAACAATCAACCATGACAAAGGCATAATAATAACCTCAGAACTAACTTTCCTTGTGCTCTATGTTGTGAGTATGGACATTATACTCACCATTTCCCCCAAATCTTCGATTTCAAACGGATGAAAGAATCCATGAACACACAACACCCTCCAACACTGTCTTCCCTTGAGCAGGCCCCACAACATTATTTGCAACCACCACCTCCGGTTGTTTTGCAAAACCCTATTCCACACCAAGTTGTGATGAATACCCAACATGAGATTCTCCTGGCCCCACCACAACTGGGGAAATATCAAAACCTAGGTCCCAATCAACCTGGAAATCTGGTTGATCGCAATATCCTCCTTACTAGCGAAGAAAAGATTCTTCTGCAAACACATGGTCGTCAATATGGCATGCCTCGTGAATCTACCCCAACCACTTCATAAGAAACTCCAACTGCAACTGGACAACCTCTGATGATTCCACACCCTAACACTAAACCAAACCTTCGCATACCTCGCATGTCGTTATGACAGAATGTACATAACCCTCATGCTAGGGAAACCCATAATTACAGTCTGGTCGATGAATTAGCACATTCTCCTGTAGCCATGTATGTATTAGAGGTCCTCCAAACCTGTCCATCTCAGCGGAAATCCCTTCTTTCCACCTTGGGGGTAGTTAACCTAGCTGATACTCAACTTATCACCTTTGATCTAGATAGCGGAGAACCACGACTCCCCACCCTGGAAGCTTTTTAGATACCAATTAAGATTTAGAACATCACAGTTCATCGGTGCATCATCAATGAAGGTGCATCCACATGCATCATGTCCAAAGTAGTATGGAAAAAACTCAGCTCACCTGAACTAGCACCATATGCCATCACCCTGAGAGATTACGATGGTCGCCCATCGTCCCCCGAAGGGCTCTTCCAAAATGTAACTATAGATCTTGGGGGAAAAACCATCCTAATTCACATTGAAGTTATTGACGCCCCACTTGATTACAATATTTTGTTTGGGCGTAGCTACATGTATGCTATGAAGGTTGTAGTCTCTTATGTGTTTCAAATGATGATGTTCCCCCACAACGGAAAAATCATCACCATCGACCAACTTACACATTACGAGCCTAATCATTCCACCAACATTGATAACATTCTCCCCCTTGTTCGCACTAGCTTAGATGCTTTTTCGATCATCGACATGGGTCCTGGAATATTCAAGGACCCATCCTTGCTAGGGGCATATCATGGAGCACCACCTCTCCTACACCCTTCTATTTCAGCACAAGTGTGTGTAGTGGATCCCAATACAAGGATTACCGATGTGGATCCCAATACAGGCTCATGCCACACCACCCCCACCCCCAACTAGCAACAACACCACCACCACTGGGGGCAGACGGAGGAAGAACGAGCCCATAGCTCCGCTTCCTCCCCGAGAACAACCTCCTTGCGCACTATGTGAAATAGAAGGCCACCCCACTAACAAATGTCCTACTCTTCCTGAGTTACACAATCTTATCCATCTCTCTAAAGAAACCACATTGCTTGCCACTCCACCAAGTACATCCACTGCTACTACGGAGTCCTCAACCACATGCAAGAAAGGGATACAGACCAATTTTGCGTGTGCATATGTTCAAAATATGGCCATTACACTCATCATTTCCAAACTCTACCTCAATTTCGTCAAACATTAGCCGCAATACACCATACATCTCGACCAGATCCCTCTTAGTCACTCCCCATGGAGGCTCACATTATTGAAATTCGTTATGTTTTGTCGTCAGTCCCCGAGCAAACGAGGTACCACCAACAATATCGTGACATTTGATTTATGTCCAACGGGCCATCACACCCTGTACATGATATGCTTTCTACGTCCTCACCACTTGAGGACAATAAAATTTACCCATTGGCAGTCCCCCCTCCCACCTCCCAAGATCCCCTATATTCTCGCATTTTCCACTGTTGAAATATTGTAATTGCAAAGAGTATTCTATTTATTTATTGAGTCATTATTAATTAGATCAATCCCCTTCTGTGGATTGATCATGTCGGGCATTGTAATTTACCAAATCCTCTTTTGTGGATTGGTCAAACCCTAATTTTATTATGCAAATTAAGAAGTCGGCCACCATGCCTAATTAAAATGGGTTTAACCACTAAGAAGACAAGTCGGCCCTGCCTAGTGAAGAGACACCTTTCCAGCACCCGCCAGCTAGTATAAATAAAGGAGGCTAGCACCTCATTTGTTCACTCACTCATTAGATCATCTAGAGCGCAAGTTTGGTAGCTACAATTGGAGAAGAAGGAAGAGAGAGAGGCGCATTGCTCAATAGAGGATATTCTCTAGTGTTTGGTTTATTGTCTTGGCATTGTATTGGATAACTATATTAAGGAAGTTTTGCTGGGTTTTCTTCCCCATGAGGGTTTTCTAGGATATATGTTGTGTATCTTGTGATTTTGTTTCTCTCAGTGATCCTAGCTATGCTATTGTTATCTAGTAAATTGGAAAGAAACCTAATAATAGCTTAAACCTTAACATGGTATCGGAGCTAAGTTGAAGAGAGCATATTTCACTGGATAAATAAAAACATCACTGTAGCCGTACAAAAAAATTAGGGATTTTTATTGAAGAGGAATTTCAACCTAAAAACCATCTAGAAAAGTGCGCCCTAGCCTAGGGAAATCTTTGGCACCTTGAGCGTACTTATTCAGTGGATATAACTCCCGAAAAGTGAAACCCTGGTTTTCACTGGTACCACAAACCAGGAAATCAATACCAGAAGTACTAGTCCAGAATTTCGCTGTCAAGTTTGAAGGGGAAAAATTTGGATTTTCAGAAATCTGACTGCACCAGTTTACTCGCCTCAGCTCAGCGTATCTAGCCCCTGGATCATAATTTCAAAATTTGAAGTTTGAAAAATTAGGGTTTTCTCATAAAACCCTAAGTTACAGTTGCAGTTGTAGTTTCAGAATCAATTGCATTATCAATTGCAGTTGCAATATCAATTGAAGTATCAGCTGCAGTACCAGTTGCAGTCACCCTTGAAGTTTTTAAGAGTTGGTAATTATTACCGTTGCTACCAGATTGTGGCACTGCCTGCAAATACTATCAGAGGTATGTATTCACATATGTTTAAATTGTTAAGCTTTAAAGGGTATTTGCAAGAGAAGGGATCTCTTACCATAGATCTAGAAGGATCTCAAGATCCAACACATTCAGAGAAATAATGCAACCCAGGTTTGATTATTTTGATATGCATCTATTTGATATGACATTATTTTGATCTAGGTTGCATGTTGAAGGTATGGCCATCATACTAACCTTTGGTCAAAATTAAAGTCAAGGTATTAGATGGATTAAAGTTGAGATCATAGATTTTATTCTCTAACCCAACCTTCTATCAAGATAGCATATTGTCTTAGTACAGAAGACAAGTTGAAGAAAGAAATTGTCATCATGAGTGAAGGAGACTTTGAAGAAAAGCAACACACTCATTCTTGAGGACAAGACTCCAGGTTCCAAGTTTGATTAATTAAGTTGAAAATATTCAAAGTTGCACATGACAAATTTGATAACTACCCCATTACAAGTAAACAATATAGTTGAGGTAGCATTATTTGAAAATTATTATACTTGGTAGCATGTGCATATCGAGATAAATGCTTAATGTAATCATTTACCAGATACAACTAACATCTCCTATAGGAGAAACTTCTTGTGTTGATTCCAGGTTACCTTGGATGAATGTTTGATCACAACACTTGCAACACCCTGTTTCCCCCAGTCTGTAAAAATAATTATGCTGGCCAAGAACTGTGGCAAACTCAAAGATGTGAATGTGTGATTTTGAATGGACCTTAGTATACAAGGTCGACGAATGTAAATTAACATTATATA
>SNQJ01S0020973.1:251918-280672 GCA_010110895.2 Picea sitchensis
CATGCAACCTCGCCGAGAAAGAAAAGGAAGGTAAAAGGTGTGGGAGGGGGGATGCGAGGGGGGGGATCGCAGGAAAAGATCAGAAGAACTCTGGAACAAAATACAGAGTGAGTGATAACAAAGAGGAAGGAGAGTAACCTTCATTCTCGATCACTGAAGTACAGAGACATAGAGTCTCAAGCATCATGGTCTAGCTCGGGGGTGGCTAGTGGTAAATCCAGTCGGAGTCGCTGAGCCTACGGTTGGGTGGAAATGAGCACTCCTCTCAGCAGTTGCATCAAACCCGGTGTTTTTCTGATAAGTGTTTTATATCTTGTATCTTGAAATTTATATGCTGACCATTATGCTCATAGCCTGTGCAATTATGAATGGTTTCAGTATGAGACTGTCTGCATGATGTTTTGATCAGAAATGATGGTTGCATGCTTTTATTGGAAAGACCACGTATGGATTATGTTTATATATAAATATATATTGAACTAATACTGATTTTCAAGTCTGCTCTCAGGAGATTTGTTCCCGTGTTTGTCTTACCTGATGCCTTGGATAGATTTCCCCACGAAGGCAGACTTTCGATACCACTTCCTTACCTCCTAGAAGATCTTCCAGTTTGGATTTCAAAACCTGGTGTAAATTGCCTGAGGATCCAAAGGAGGATGTTATAGTTTAAGTCTTAAAATCTTGCACGAGGGAGAATGGTCCTCGTAGACTCCAACATTTCGGCATTTCGATACCTGGAATACCCAAGGGCGAGTTCCCTTGCACTCGCAAGTCCCAAAACCCCGACTTGCGAAATCCCGAAGTATTAGAGTGGGGGTAAATTAAGAGTTTTTAGAGTTTCGACACCCGGAGTATCTAGGTGTGAATCCTCTTGTATTCGCGAGTCCCGAAACCCCGACCATCGAAATCCTGAAATGACAACATGTGGATGGGTTAGGACCTTTCGGTGGTTAGGTACCTAGGATACCCTCCCTCTTGCTAAATGCACGAATGAGATCCTTTCGGAGGATCTGAGGCCGGTTACGACCGTAAAACTGAATGAAGGAATGCAGGCGATAATGCCTCGACCCCTTTTTAACCTTCGCAAGTAACGAAGAAATTAGGACCGTTGATCCCAAGACCCATGGTAGTACCTGGACCGTCCAACTGTAGAGTACATGTGGCGGCCGGTAAGCGTTTCGGCTTTTCAGCACCCGGGAGATCATAGGGTAAGAACCCTTGTCCTCACGACTCCCGAAACCCCGACTTGGGAAATCTCGAAAAAGAACTTAGCCTCACACACACACACACACACACACAAATATATATATATATTGGCATTTCGGAACTTCGGCCCCCGGAAAAATCATATGCGAGACCTGTTGTCATCGTATATCGCGAAATCTCAAAGTATGAAACCCCGAAAAGGTCTAGCGTGGGTAAGCCTTGGTGTTTCGGTGTTTCGACAACCGAGAAACCCAAGGGTCAGTCTTCTCGTACTCGCAAGCCCCGAAATCCTGACTTGCGAAATCCTGAAATAATATAGTGTATTTCAGAGTTCGGTGTTTCGAAGTTTCGGCTCCTGGGAAACCCAGGTGCGAGACCTCATGATTCTCGCATATCACGAAATCCCGATGGACGAAACCCCAAAATGATAGTAGTGTGGATGAGATACGATGGTTCGTTGTTTCGGCATCCGGGATACCCAAGGGTAAGATCCTCCTGTCCTCGCATATCACGAAATCCCGATAGGCGAAGTCTCGAAATGGACTAGCACACATGGTTTTGGTGTTTCGACGTTTCGGTACCCGGGATCTCTAAAGGTCAGTTTTCCTCGTGTTCTCTAGACACGAAATTCTGATGGATGAAACCCCAAAATGAACAAGGGAATACATGCATCGCGATTTTTCTGAATCACGAAAGTTGGGAGCACCTCTCCGGTAAGACCTGCGGTCATAGCCACCGATTATATGAGTATGGATAAGGGATGGTAGGGTTTGTAGAAGGTCCTGTAGGGATTCAGGGGATTCTGTTCATCAGAGAAAAGATGAAAAGGGCCAACAAATTTTGATTTCCGTAGTGGATGTGTTACAACACTAGAAGAGTATTGACCTCATTTCGTATTGTATTTCTTACTTTTGATCTTTGTTTCAGACACGTCACAAGTGATAGTTCTAAAGGAGATACTGTGACGATTATTCATGCTATTGTTTTATTACTATTATCAAAATAGTATTACTCTTGTTTGTTGTTTTATTGACCTTGTTTCAGGTTACAAGTGATAAACCTGAGGAAGCTATAGTGAAGGTTGCAAAAGGCAACATATTAGATGAGACATGAAGCAGATTATGTACATGACCATACACATTCATGTACCAAAGAAGATGAAGAAGAAGCTATATGTTGAGATCCAGAGTATCTCATATGGAGATTGATTGTAAGGAGCAGAAGGCTCCAAAGATGATTGAACATTAAAACAAGAACTCACAATAGAATTGTTCAAAGGTTAATGAAGCCACCTTGATGGGAAGCATAACTCGTTTGAATCATGACTCAGTCTTTCATATTTAGAATTGGTATTCAACACCAAGTATACCCTGCAAGAGATGATGAAGTCCTTATAGACTCAGAAGAAATCAAGGATAAGCTCGATCTCAGAAAAGATCAGATGAAGAGACAACTTCGAGGATTGGGAGACAGATGCCATGAGAATACTAGATCGTAACTTCAGAGACTCCTAGGATATATGAAATCTCCTGGAATATTCCCTTGTTTCAGTGACAGAGAAGGAAGCAAGTTAGAAAGACTAGGATATGGATTCTTCCATGAGACTAGAAGAGAAGTCAGTATTGAATTCCAATATTGATCTATACAGATGAAGCATATTGCAGATGTACAAAGCCTAATGTGTGTCAAGAGGATTATCCCAATAAAAGGGAGAATACTATGACGAGACACTTATGGAAGAAATAGTTCCAATATTCACGAAGACAACTAGAACAACCATGATTCATATATAGTACGAGATGCAGGGGGAGAAATCCCCATATTTAAAATTGGGTGGCAGTTGGTGCAGTACATTAGTTGGGTCATGGAAACATGACTACAATAAAAGATAGAGTTACCTCCATGAAATAAGAAGGGCTACCTTCAGTATCAATTATTGAGCCACTCTCAGTTTCAGATGAAGTTGTTGTCGTGATAGAATAAGAGGAGTTACTCTCATATTTCAGCAACCACAGTGAGGATGAAGCAATCATTCTCAGCCTCAAAGAAATTGCAGGTATAAAGTCCTAGTTCCAGAAGGAACAGTTTCAGAGAGAGTAGAGGACATACTCCCAGACAGTGAGACAGATAGTGCTTTGCAGAAAGCACATAGAGCTAGCACATGATTGTGCAGATTGAGTTGCAGTTGAGTAAGTGTACCAGATTGGTACAATGTAATGTGAACATTTGGTTTGAAGTTGAAGATAGAAAGACTCAAGTCTGCAGGTTGAAGAAGGATCTGTACAGGATGAAGCAAGCTCCTAGAGCTTGATATGGCAGAATTGACAGTTTCCTGAAGAGCTTTGGCTTTACCAAGAGTAAATATGATTCTAACCTTTACCTCAAGGTTATAAATGATGAGCCAATGATGTTACTACTATATGTAGATGATGTATTCTTGACAAGATGAAGAAAATCTCATCACAAATTATAGAAGAAGCTTGCTACAGAGTTTGATGAAAGACCTAATGATTTATCGCTTAGATCTTGAAGTTTGGTAGAGCCCAAAGAAGATCTTCCTTAAGCAAGGGAAGTATGCAGTTGAAATAATGAAGAGGTTTAACATGTTGGAATGTAAATCCATGTACACACCCATAGAAATGAAGTTGACGCTCCTAGTAGATACCTCATTAGAATTGGTTGATGCTACTCTATACAGTCAGATTATTGGTTCGGTGATGTATCTGATGAATACCATGCCAGCTATATATTTTACCTTGAGTCAGTATCTGGTAGAACCCAGATGTGTTCAGCTTGATGATGCAAAAAATGTGATGAGATACCTTAAGGGTACGTTGGATTTTGGTCTCAGTTATAATGGAGATCATGACTTCAGATTGTATGGATATACTGATTCAGATTGAGATGGAAGTGTTTCTGATAGAAAGAGCACTTCAGGATGTTGTTTTAGTCTTAGGTCAGCCATGACTTCATGGCATAGTAGGGATAAATTCAACATTGCTCCGAGCACGACAGAAGCATAATACATTGTTACATGTTCCGCCAGTTGTGAAGTCATATGGCTTCAGATGTTGTTCACAGATTTGTTTGATTTGGAGATCGAATCCACTGTGATCCTATGCGATAACCATAGTTGTATAGAGGTGATGTGTTCCATGATGATTCGAAGCACATAGAGATCCAGTATCACTTCATTCGTGATATGTTGCAAAGAGGAGCCATAAAGCTCCATTATGTTGGCACAAATGAACAGGTTGATGATGTGTTGACCAAGCCTCTGTCTTGTGTAAAGTTTAATCACTTTCAAGACAAGCTTGGTATAGTATGAAAGGACCTCCCTCGAAAGGGGGAGTAATGTTGATGATACTATGGTATCCTGACCAATAGCGAGTAGCTCAGTTAAGATTTTATATCCTAGGGGACTGATCATCCCTAGACAAATCCTAAATGTCCATAAGGACGGGTTGTCAGAGTACTTGTGCATGTCTATGCTAGCTTTGGTCAGTAGTGGTAGCTCTGTTAGGATTTTATATCCTAGGGAATCTTTTGATTCCTAGGTATATCCTTTGGATTTGTGAGAGTCGCACAAGATGTTGTGATGCCAACCTAGTGCTAAAGATTTCCAACTTCATGTTGATGTTGTTGATGTCAGCCTAGTGCTGAAGATTTCCAACTTCGTGATGATGTTGTGATGTCAGCCTAGTGCTAAAGATTTCCAACTTTGTGATGATGTTGTGATTCCAGCCCAGTGCCGAAGATTTCCAGCTTTGTGCTGATGTTGTTGATTCCAGCCTAGTGCTGAAGATTTCCAACTTCATGTTGATGTTGTGATGCCAGTCTAATGCTGAAGATTTCCAGCTTCGTGCTGGTTTTGTTGATGCCAACCTAGTGCTGAAGATTTCCAGCTTCGTGCTGATGTTGTGATGCCAGCCTAGTGCTGAATATTTCCAACTTCTTGTTGATGTTGTGATGCCAACCTAGTGTTGAATATTTCCAGCTTTGTGTTGATGTTGTTGATGCCAGCCTCGTGCTAAATATTTCTAGCTTCATGATGATGTTGTTGATGCTATCCTCGTGTTGAATATTTCCAGCTTCGTGCTGATGTTGTTGATGCCAACCTTGTGCTGAAGATTTCCAGATTCGTGCTGATATTGTTGATCCTAGCCTCATGATGAAGATTTCTAGCTTCATGTTGATGTTATTGATGCCAGCCTTGTGAAGAATATTTCCAGCTTCGTGCTGATGTTGTTGATGCCATCTTTGTGCTAAATATTTCTAGCTTCGTGTTGATGTTGTTGATGCCATCTTCGTGCTGAATATTTCTAGCTTCGTGTTGATGTTGATGAGATGCCAACTTCATGCTGAAGATTTCTAGCCTAGTGATGATGTTGATCATGCTCCAGCCTTTGTGCTGTGATGATGCTATTGTTGATGTTGTATCCGCCTTGTGTTGTTATTGATGATGATGATGTATTAGTGTTATACTAATCCATGTCGATGAAGATGATGATGATGCCACTTTATCTTCTCGCTGAAGATGATGATGATGATGTTATTTCATCCTGAATGTTGAAGATGATGATGTTACTTTAGCCTCATGCTAAAGAAGTTGATGATATCACTTTAGCCTCATGCTAAAGAAGATGACGATGTTACTTTAGCCTGATGCTAAAGATCACGATGATGTTACTTTAGCCTCATGCTGATGAGGATGATGATGCTACTCCAACTCCATGCCATGAACAATGATGATGAGAAAAACTTCCGATGATTTATAGATATTCCAATCAATGTTCCAGATGTTGTTGATATTGTTTCCCTCTCTCTCTCTTGACGATGTTGAAGAATACCCTTCTTGTTAAGGGGGAGTGTTGAAATATTGTAACTGCAAAGAGTATTCTATTTATTTATTGAGTCATTATTAATTAGATCAATCCCCTTATGTGGATTGATCATGTCGGGGATTGTAATTGACTAAATCCCCTTTTGTGGATTGGTCAAACCCTAATTGTATTATGCAAATTAAGAAGTCATCCCCTAGGCTTAAATAAAGTGGTTTTAACCACTGAGAAGACAAGTCGGCCCTGCCCAGTGAAGAGACACCTTTCCAACGCATGCCAACTAGTATAAATAAAGGAGGCTAGAACCTCATTTGTTCACTCACTCATTTGATCATCTAGAGCGTAAGTTTGGTAGCTGCAGTTGGAGAAGAGGGAAGAGAGAGAGGCACATTGCTCAGTAGAAGATATTTTCTAGTATTTGGTTTATTGTCTTGTCATTGTATTGGATATCTATATTAAGGAAGTTTTTCTGGGTTTTCTTCCCCATGAGGGTTTCCCATGATAAATGTTGTGTATCTTGTGATTGTGATTCTCTCAGTGATCCAAGTTATGCTATTGTTATCTAGTAAATTGAAAAGAAACCTAATAATAGCTTAAGCCTTAACAATTTGGTTTATATCCAGCGGGCCATCGCACCCTGTACACGATATCCCTTCTACGTCCTCACCACTTGAGGACAATAACATTTACCCATTGAAAGTCCCCCCTCCCACCTTCCAAGATCCCTTATATTCTCACATTTTCCACTGCGACGAAGATATCTTGGAGGAACTGACTACCCCTTATTTCCCTTGGAATGCGCTCCATCATCGAGCACTTTTCCTCTCACAAGAGGTCTGTCACCCTCCTGATCAGTAGCCCCAAGCTCCTGTAATCTTCTAAATCACCCCACAACACTCTCACCAGGTCACCAATAGTGTCGGTGCAAATGAGGTGGCATTGTGGGCCCACCATCCATATATAGCCCCTTTTTCCCAACTTCCACACTCTGTTACAGGAGCCCGAAGCCTTCGTTTTCCGATCCATTCTAAGCCACAAGATCTTGGTCCCACCATCTACACATTCACATTCCCTGGGTCCTCATCTGCACTGGGCCCTGGAGGAGCATTTTTTTCTCATGCCACGTTTAGGTACTCATGCTCACTTTCAGTTTTAATCAAATAACTGTCATATATTCTTTATCATCAAATATTGTTCATGTCAGGTATGTGATTTTTTGTGTGCAAGTACTTTTTCAACAATATTTACAACCTCTTCAGGTATATGTTCGATAATGACATGTAATTATTCCCTCTATAAAACAATTTCATATCCCAATCAAACCCTCTGACATTTACCTTTAGGATCCCTACATTTGGCTCTGCAGTATCTTCACCTCTACCTCATTTTGGTACTGTCATCCGATAACACTATCACCCACATGAGTTTTCCCATTCATAGTTCCCCTTGGAAACTTGACACTCATGTTGATTTCACCCCCTAGGGATGGGAGTCCTGATAGTATTTTGCACTTCTGAGAATGAACCCCATACTCATGACACATTATCATGATGATGTGGAAGCACCAAAGATTGCCACGTGTCACTCATTTTTGAAATTTTTTGGCCAGTCCGTGGACAAATGGAAAAGCACCATGTGGCAGTCCATATAGCCATGTGGCATACCATACAACCACCCGACAGGTGACATGGAAAGATGATGTGATAAGGATGATGTGGCATGACTGTCTAGTGTGGTGACGTGGGCCAATGAAAGGCCACCATGTGGCATCATACAAATGTAGAGTGAGGTCCAACAACCGAACTTTAAAAAAAAAAAGCGACGTTGGTTGGCGTGAACCCCTAATCCGCTAATTTAATACATATCCTGCCATATCCAGATGGCTACAACAAACATAGCTCTACCACTAAATTTAGCAGAGGTTTTATCCGGATGTAACATGGTTAAAAAAAACAAGCCAAAGGGAGGAGGCTGACGGGTTTGACCCCGAGACCTCCCCCAACCAAATGCCTAAATAATACTCCACCAACTATTGGGCCAAACGATCAAGTTCTTAACTCCGCCTAGCATTAAATTTAAAAAGTGGTATTTTCCAGTGCACAGGAGGGAGGAGCAGGGTGCATGACGATACAGTTGGGCACATTTTTTGAGGCAAAGTTTTGTAAATTTATTGCAGTTGCAGGCATGGAAACCGAGATTTTTTTTATCTTGGGCCTGAAAGTGCCAGACTCAGATCGAGACGTGGAGACAGACATTTTTGGGTAATTGACACCATGAATTTAGTGGTGCTGTTTTTTTCTGATCTTAGCAAAGATTCTGCAACTTAACTCCAGAATGGGGTATACTTATGTATTTTGCCAAATTATTTTGTTGAGTTAATAAAAAGGTCTACCCATTTGAGAGCAGGACCTGGAGACATAGTCCACCAGGGAAGAACTTTGTTATCAAGTTTTTGTGTTCACATATGATGCTTATGTCTCTTTATAATTGAGCTTTCCTTCTTTATGGTGCATTTCAATTTATGCTCATTTATTACAATTCTTTAATAATTCACATTGATGAAAAGATCTCAGATCATGTTGGTATCAAAGCAGTCATCTTTGACTTGAATTTTTGAGTGTGAATGCTTACTAGGGCCAAGAATAAACAAGGTGAAGGAACACTTAATACTTTCAACCCCGAAGTTGGCCGTGCATCCCGAAGGAAGAAAATGGATGAAGAGGACAAGCGTGATGAACAAGAGAAAAAATTCCATATGGTATTCTATCACATGTCAGATATGGTCAAGAAAATGTATGGGTATTATGAGAAGAGAATGGAAAAGAAAGGGAAGAAAAATGAAGCATCAACGAATGAAAATGCTTCAGTGAATCAAGGGGATGGAGGAGACCCTCCTGAGCCTCCATCTTCCCCATCGAGTTTTAGATATTCTTCCTCTGATCATTCTCATCGTTCTCATCATTATATCCATAAAGTTTCTTTTAAGAAACCATTATTAGAGCTTGATGTAAAATTTTCTTTACCTATCTTTAATGGAGATGCTAATCTTGAAAAGCTAGATAATTGGATCTGACAGGTTGAAGTATATTTCCTTGTTCAAAATATTAATGAAGAGGAAGTTAAAGTGCAATTGGCTTCTATTCGGTTGGAAAGCACCGCTCTTGTATGGTGGGAGAGCAAACTTCAGGACAAAAGTAAGTTTGGTAATATTCTTTCCTCATTGTCAGAATTTAAATCAACAATAAGGACACAATTTTACCCATTGGGTTATTTACATAAAGCAATGATGGAATGGAAAACTTTAAGACAAAGTAAAGGTCAAACTATCCAAATTTTCACGGAAGAATTTAGGAAGAAAGATCTTGCATTAAACATTCCTTTATATTCTTATGAAACTTTAATGAAGTATATTGGCTCACTTCACAGTTATATTCGTCATACTTTACTATTGTTTAACCCCACCAGTCTTGACGAAGTTTGTGTGCAAGCCACTCACCCTGAGAACATGGGAAAGCATGTTCAAGAATATCCCACAAAGAAACCTTCCAAATTTCCACATAAGCAATTTAAAGGAAAGTTTCAAAAGAAGGAAAAAAAGACCGCCACTGTAAAGAGGGAAGAAGGAAATCCATCTTGCACTCATTGCAAGAAGAATGGTCACAATTATGACACTGTTGGAAATTACATCCAGAGAAAAGACCGAAACAATTCGGTGGAAAGGGGAAGTGTAAGGTAGCTAGAGAGGTAGTGGGGGGGCCCAGAGGGCCCATAGTGATAATAGTGGAGGTCATTCAATGTAAGGTGGAATAGGTCCACTATATTATTAAATAAGACCCACTATGGTAGTTAGATATAATTATATCTTCAGATCTGGTATTGGTTCTTAACAGGAAGACAAAGACCGTTTCTACAGTGCAATAAGATCTTGGTTCCGATTTAGGAGACGAGGAAAATATCACAGCAGTTGGAGTACAAGGTAAAGATTCCCTTCATGCTAGTTCAAATTTCAGTACTAAATCTCATGATGATGAAAGCAAGAGGAATGAATTATTTCATATAAGAGTTGTATATAAGCACACTAAGATAGATACATTGTTTGATCCGGGTGCCCAAGTAAACTTGATATCTGAAGCACTTGTCAAAAAGATGGGTTTTGAAACTAAACCACATCCAAAGACTTATCCTCTTGGTTGGGTATGTGATAAAGCAAAACTTAATGTCACCAAGCAGTGTAGGGTCATATTTGTTATTGCTTCAAAGTTGATTGATGAAGTGGATTCAGATGTTGTATCACTTGATATATGTGGCATAGTGTTAGGGAGTCCTTATATTTATGATATAAAAGCAGACTTCTTTCGTCATGAGAATAAATATCACCTTACAAAAGGTGGAGTGGAATATATTGTTAGAGCCCACAACATGAAGGTAAACACAACACTTGTTAGTGCAGGACAAATGAAGAGACTCAGAAACACTAATAAGAGATATGTACTCATGGTCATAAGAGAAAAGGATGTTGAAACATCTGATGCCTTCCAAGGATGTGATCCTCCTCATAAGAAATAGTTAATTGATATTGTTTCTAAGTATGATGACATCTTTCAGGAACCAGATGGATTACCTCCTAAGAGGGAAATCCGACATTAAATACATCTTCAACAAGATTATCCTCTTCCTAATGTGGGAATGTACAAGATGTCAGTTGTAGATATGACATAAATAAAAAAGTAGGTACAAGGCTTATTGGATTAAGGGGTCATCAGGCCCATTTCATCTCCTTATGGTTCTATGATCATGATGGTGCCAAAGAAGGATGGCACATGGCGAATGTGTGTCGATTACCGAGCCTTAAATAAATTCACGGTGAAAAATTGATACCTTCTTCCTCGTATAGATGATTTACTTGATTAATTAAAGAATGTTGTTTATTTCACTAAGTTGGATTTACGTAGTGGATACCATCAGATCAGGGTTGTAGAACATGATGCATGGAAAACTGCCTTTAAAATCAAACGAGAATTGTTTGAGTGGTTAGTTATGTCGTTTGGGTTTTGTAATTCTCTGACAACCTTCATGCGTGTGATGAATGATGTATTCAGGCCATTTCTAGATGATTTTGTAGTTGTGTATTTAGATGACATTCTTATATTTAGTGGGACTTGGGATGAACATGTACGACATGTAAAGAAAGTATTGGATACTTTTCAAAGGGAAAATTCGTATGTAAAATTGTCCAAATGTGAATTTGGCAAGACTGCACTAGTGTACTTAGGTCATATTGTAGGAGGAGGACAATTTAAAATTGATCCTTCCAAGGTTGATGTAATTGTAAATTGGCCTGAGCCCACAACTATAACTGAAACATGAAGCTTCTTGGGTGCAAGTCAATATTGGAGGAGATTCATATCAAATTTCTCTTTCATTGCAACTCCTTTGTATGCCTTAACCAGTGTGAAGAACACTTTTTCAGTGGGGAGAAAAGCAACAAAAATCCTTCGATACTTTGAAGGAAAAGATCAGTACCGCACCAGTATTAGCACTGCTAAATCTTCAACAACCTTTTGAGATCAAGACAGATGTCAGCGGATACACCATGGGTGCAATATTTATGCAATATTGTAAGCCTATATGTTACCACTCCAAAAATTTTAACCAAGTTGTTGTTAACTATCCTACATATGATAAATAGTTGTATGAATTAGTTTAAAGTGTAAAGAAATGGGAGCACTACTTGTTAGGGAAGGAAAAAATCATACAGACAGAACATTAGCCCTTACAGTACCAAGCTGCAACAATCTCTGCATTACAGGTGGATGGGTTTTCTTCAACAATTTCTTTTGGTATTCAAATATAAAAAGGGTACAAGTAACAAGGTAGCTGATATGATTTCTAGACCTCCTATTACTGCTTCTATTATTTTGAAGAATGCCTCTTTATCTCATTATAGCTATGTGAAACAATATGTTGTTGATGAATATTTTAAAGAGGTATTTGAAAAGCTAACCCATGGTGCATAGGTAGAGAACTATTGGCTGCAGGGAAAACTACTCTACCATCTTGGAAAGCTATGTACTCCTACAAGTGAACGAGTCCATGCAATACGAGAAGCTCACACCTCTCTTGTGTTTGGGATTTTGGGGTAGGAAATACTATGCCTCATCTACAAAGGTTTTGTTATTGGCCTTAGATGAAAGAAATTGTAACTAAATATATAAAGGGGTGTGTGACGTGTTCTACTTGTAAAACCAACAATAGAAAATTGGGGCTATACTCACCACTTCATGTTCCATCCCATCCATGGGAGAGTATCTCCATGGATTTTGTAGGGGGTTTACCAATGTCGAAAAGGGGTCATGACTATTTGTATGTAGTAGTAGATAGGTTTAGCAAGATGTGTATCTTGATGCCATGTAAAAAGAAGATCATTGTTGATCAGACTTCTAATCTCTTCTTTCAGTATGTTTGGGTTCACTTTGGATTACCCACATCCATCATCTCGGATCAAGATACTCGATTCATTGGACATTTTTGGAAAAACTTGTGGAGAATGATGGACACCAAGTTGAAGAGGAGCACTACTTTCCATCCACAAACTGACGGACAAAAAAAGGTTGTTATCTGAACAATGGTACTTTTGCTTCGAGGCTACTGTAGCAAGAATCCCAAGTTTTGGGATGAACATATACCCTATGTAAAACATGCTTACAATCGAGCCTTACATTCCTCCACTCAGTGTTCGCCATTAGAGACATGTTTTGGGTATTTTCCTAAGGTCCCTTTAGACTTGATGTATGGGAAAGATGTTGATTCCAATGAAGAAAGAAATGAAGACATGGCCCACAAGTTCATTCCAAGGATCCAACAAGTACACCAAGCAGTCAGGGTACAATTGGAGAAGAATCAAGCATAGTATAAAGCTCGACATGGAAAACACAGGGTTGATCACCAATTCCAGGTTGGAGACCAAGTATGGCTTCATATCAGCAAGGAGCGGTTGAAGGGTGAAGGAAAGAAACTAAAGCCTATTCGATATGGACCCTTCACTATTTTGGAGAAAAGTGGCACCAATGTTTTTTGTTTAGATCTTCCACCTTATATGCAGATATAATCAGTGGTAAATGTGGAAAAATTGAATTTTTTTGAGCCTCCCATGATCATGGATCAGGGTGATGAAGTTTTGATACCTTCATTTGACGAGTTTTCTCCTTAGTACTTGGATGAGTTGAAGGAAGATATCATCCTGGAAAGAAGGACGAGGACTTCACACATGGGTGATGTTGATTATCTTCGAGTGGGCTTAAAGGACACACATCCAAGCAAGGCAAAATGGTTTGAGAAAGACAAGCTGAGGGAAATCTTCCCTCACTTATATGTTGATTGATGAAATATTTTGGTGGTCCAAAAATATCTCAGTGGGAAGGCGTGATCCAAAAAGGATCTAGAGAAGTCTAAGGATAACTCAGAATTCGCAGAAGCACCTCAGGAAGCTCAGAATGGCCTCAGTAGACAGAGAAAATACAAAAATTAAAATTCCTCAAAACTCAGTGAAATTTTCATCATCACTAAGAGTGCGTCACAAGATTTCCAACAACGTAAATGACTCATCAAACAGAGTTACAGATCAAAATATATTCGTGGTCAAATTTTTGGTCAACATAGCCCAATCAACATGGATGAGTCATCATCAGTACTGCTAACGTCAACATCAGTATGGATGACGTCAGTGTCCGTACAGGGTACGTGGAACACACAGGAGGAGACACATGTCATGATGATGTCAGCATGACATCAACATGATGATGTGGCAACACCAAAGGCTGCCATGTGTCACTCATTTTTGAAATTTTCTGGTCAGTCCGTGGACCAATGGAAAAGCACCACATGGTAGACCGTACAGCCACCCGATAGGTGACGTGGAAAGATGATGCGACAGGGATGATGTGGCATGACCATGCAATGTGGTGACGTGGGCCAATGAAAGGCCACCATGTGGCCCAGTCGTGGTTGGATGGTGCCAACCCCCAATCCGCCAATTTAATACATATCTCTCCATATCCGGTTGGATACAACAAACAATATTCCAAACATATCACTGCCACTAAAGTTATTAAAGGTTCTATCTGGATGTTCCACGATTAAAACAAACAAGCCAAAGGGAGGAGGCCTGCGGGTTTGACCCCGGGACCTCCCCAACTAAACACCTAAATAATACTTCGCCAATTGTTGGGCCAAACAACCAAGTTGTCAACTCCACCCAACTGTTGGGACAAACAACCAAGTTGTTAACTCCACCCAACTGTTGGGCCAAACAACCAAGTTGTTAACTCCACCCAACATTAAATTTAAAAAGTGGTATTTTCCAGTGCACGAGAGGGAGGAGTAGGGCACGCGACGGTACGATCGAGCACATTTTTCGAGGTAGATTTTTGTGAATTTATTGTAGGCTGCAGACACATAAACCGAGACTGGATTTATCTTGGGCCTAAAAGTTCCAGACTCAGATCGAGGTATGGAGATAATCATTTTTGGGTAATTCAGCGCCACGAATTCAGTGGTGTTGTTTGCTTTTTGATCTGAGCAAATATTCTGCAGCTTAACTCCAAAATGATGTATACTTATGTATTTTGCCACATTCTTTTGCTGAGTTAATAAAAAGGCCTACCCATTTGAGAGCAGGACCCGAAGACGTAGTCCACCAAGGACGAACTCCGTTATCAAGTTTTTGTGTTGAGATATGATGCTTATGTCTCTTTATCATTGAGATTTCCTTCTTTATGGTGCATTTTAGTTTATGTTCATTTAATACAATTCTTTAATAAGTCACATTGATGAAAAGATCTCAGATCAGCATGCCAAGGATTTATGCAACCTTGGAAAACAGATAAGCAGACTACTAATCTCACATGATTGAGGTAGAAGGTAAGATTGATAATCATCCCATAGCTAATTTGATTGAATATGGAGCTATTCATTGCTATATAGATCCAAAAATAGTTGAAAGGTTTAAATTGAAGAGATGTAAGCATGAAAAGTATTGGTTGGTTTAGTTAGCCGCTGAAACCAAGAGGAAAATCAATGAAATTGTCAAATATTGTTCAATTAGCATGAATGGATTTAACACTAAGGAAAATTTAAACAACATACCTCTTGGGTCATGTGATTGCTTAATTGGTATGGATTGGCTGGACACACATTGTGTTGTCCTAGATTTCTACAAGTATTTCACATGCCTTGCTGAAGAAGGAAACAAAAGGAGAGTGCAAGGTATTCCAAGACCTATATTTGTCAGAGAGATTTCAGCATTGCAGTTGAAAAACATTTTAAGAAAGGATTCCAAATATATGCAACGCATATGGAAGAGCCAACAAAAGATAAGGACTCAAGTCTTGAAGATGATCTAGTACTAAAGGAGTATGAAGATGTGTTTGGGGAGTTTGCAGGATTGATGCCAAAGAAAGATATTGATTTTTCTACTGACTTAATGCGTGGAGCTACCTCAGTGTTCAAGAATCCCTACAAAATTTGCACACAAAAGTTGAAAGAGTTGCAGATGCAACTAGAATAATTGTTAAATAAGGGGTACATACACCCAAGTGCCTCACCTTGGGGTGCCACAGTTCTCTTTGCGAAGAAAAAGGATGGAACTATGAGGTTGTGTATTGACTTCAGACAACTTAATAAGGTCATGGTAAAGAACATGTACCCTCTACTACGGATTGATGATCTTTTCTATCAACTGAAAGGATCAAGGATATTTCCCAAGATTGGACTAAGGGAAGGATACCATCAAGTGAGAATTAAAGAATAATACACGAGAAAAACAACATCCAGGACAATGTACGACCATTATGAGTTTGTGGTGGTGCCATTTGGCTTGGCAAATGGATTAGCTACCTTTATGTGTCTAATGAATGGATTATTCAGAGATTATCTGAACAAATTTGTCATTTTCTTCTTGGATGATATTATTATCTACTCCAAGATAGAGGAGGAGCATGAGAAACATTTGAGGATGGTGCTAAAAGTGTTGAGAGAGCACCAATTGTATTCCAAGCTAAGCAAGTGCACTTTCTGTCAAAGGCAAATCCATTATTTGGGCCACATTGTCTTAGAGGAGGGCATAGCGATGGACCTTGAAAAGATTGAAGAAATCAAAATTTGGTCAGCACCAAAAAATGTTTCTGAAGTAAGATCCTTTATGGGATTACTGGATATTATAAAAGATTCATTGACGGTTTCTCCAAAGTTGCAAATCCAATCACTTCGTTGCAAAAGAAGGGAACAAAGTTTGAATGGATTGCGAAGTGTGAGGAGAGTTTCCATCACTTAAAAGAATTATTGACCAGTGCACCTATTCTAAAGGTTGCAGATCCGGATGAATATTTAATTTTGTGTGATAGATGCATGAAAGGAAGGTCTTGGTGGAGTCCTTACATAAAATGGGCATGTCATATGCTACATGTCAAGGAAGTTGAAGGAGCATGAAATAATTTATGTTACCCATGACTTAGAGCTGGAAGCCATAGTTCACGCCTTAAAAATGTGGAGGCATTTTCTCATGGGAAGAAATTTTGAGCTAAAGATAGATCATGGTGGTCTAAAACACATATTTGAATAGCCAACATTGGATGTCAGACAAACTAGATGGTTGGAATTTATCAGTGAATACGACTTCGACATCAAGCATATCAAAGAAAAGGAGCGTGCATGAAATGCATGCTGCAACCATTAGCATGTATTGTTCAGATTTAAAAAGCAGAATTTCGAAGTGGTAACATCATATCAACATTATGCACTAGTTACAGAAGGCTTGCAGCAGGAAAATGTACCATTGAAATTTAAATACTATAGGTTAGGAGGGGATGGATTCCTCTTGTTCAAGGACAAATTTTATGTTCCTAACACTCAATATTTGAGGAATTTAGTGTTGAAGGAGATGCACAATGTACCATATGTTGGTCATCCAGGATACCAAAAGACAATTGCAACAATAAAAAGACAATATTTTTGGTCAGGAATGAAGAAATATGTGGTTGATTACATACCAATATTGTATCATCACTAGCCCCAAGTTGGGCCATTCCACACAAAATTATGACTCTCTGATACCATTAAAATAATAAAATTCTATGAATATGCAATAATTATGCAAAGAAAACAACATACAAATCATGCATAAACATATATAGTAAAAGAATGCATAATTTATATAAGCATTCACATAGTAAATAGCATAAAACACAGATAAAATAACATTTAAATTTTTAATAATCACCAATTCATGTAGACCTTAGAATTTCCCGCCAGACATAGCTTTTGTTGCTCATAAATTGTCAACAATAGGTCACCCCCAAGTTGAGGCTAGAAACTCCAACATGGAAGGCTTCCTAAGCCAGACTAAGGTTTAACCAACACAATAAAACTCAGGTCAAGGTGCCAACTGTTGCAACTAGCCTACAACCTCTCATTTCCCATAGCTTGTCCCACCCGAGAATTGTACCCCTTCTCTGCTCAACAGTCCTTTGGATGTCCCACTTCCCTTCCGGGGCTTCAATAACAGGTCGGAAAAAAAGTCTCAAAGATCTGTAGCCATTTTCTAGTGTCGAGGGAAAAAAAATCCCAACAGTTCTCTCACCCAGAGAGAATGCTCATAGGCCCGACAACATGCCTCTTCAGTATGCACACATGCCTGATGGCCTACTTCTTTGGCTCTAAACTACCCAGATTTAATCGATATAATATGCTCCCAAAGCTCCTAAGTACAGGTACAAATGGTAATGGAAAGAAGGTACGAATGGTCATAGTGAATAATGAGAATGATGAGAAGATGATGAGTGAATCCATCCAAAATAAATTATTTCCCCACTTTATGTATACATGTTCCCAACTTGACACTTGTAATGTTGGGAACTACCTTGGGCTTCACTTGTGGTAGGTTCCCACACCTTTAGGAACTTAGGATAAAAATATCATATAACTTACACTTTAGGAAATATCAATATAATATTCCTTTGGGCTTAGCCCCTCTTCCTCAATTCTTAGCCCCCCTTCCCTTGTAGTGGAGTTCTAGACCCCCATACTCTTTCTCTATAGATGGTCTTGTTAGGATATTTAGACACTTAGGAGTTAGTTAAGATCTACTTGGTCTATTGTCTCGTTAGGTAAAAGTGTGTTTCTTTAGTATGCATTAGTATGCATTTGTAGTTAGGAAATCCAACGGTCACGATATGTTCCCGACATAGAGTGATCCAATGGTTCATATTCTCCTCGATATTAACGACCATTGATCCATGGATTAACACTCGAATGGTCCATGATCTCTATTTAAAGAGCATGGGGGGTCATTTACCGATGATCTATTGTGAGAAACTCTCTTGTAAAATCTCTTTGTAATATTTTTCTTTTGCATTAATAAACTGCTTCAAGTGGTCGCATTGGCTGGGGTCGTGGATGTTTCCCCGTAGGGGTTTTACCACATCAAAAACATCGGTGTGTTGATATTTGATATGGTGTGTGAGTGGTTATTGAAGTTGTTTTTCCTCTGTTGGAATACCTATGTTGTCGAACATGGTATCATAGCATGTTTGAAGACTCACTCTTGTTGTAGATCGAGATCGTGAAGCCGAGTTGGCTCATATCCATTTTCTACCATTTTCTTACATTTTTGGGCTGAGAGGACTATTCCATTGCAGCCATAACACTCATTTCATTTATGAATGCTTTTCGTTTCACTCGAAAAGGTTTTTGTTTTCCCAATATATGGCCATTTTAGCTAGATCCGGAGGTATAAGCCTGAATATGCCATTTTAAATTTTTTGCAGAGTATTATTTCGGTTTTATATTGCTTGTTTTCAGGTTGCTACTCTTTTAGATCTTTGTATGCTCTTTGTCCCGCGCCTTGTGGGATCTCAAAAAATCAGAAACACATAGGAAAATGTGCATTTTATGGGTAAGATAACTAATATCTAACCCTTATTGTCATCGAGAAGCGAAATTTTTTTCTTGTGTGAAAAGAGTTTTTTTTTAGCACGCTCTCCAAGGTCGTCTTCAACAACAACAAAAATCGTCTCGCTAGACAATACAAACAACAACAAAAATCCTCTCGCTAGACAATACAATATGTTTTGCTAGCCAATTTTGGTTAAAAGTTTCCTTATTGAGTAAGAGGTCTTGAGTTCAAGTCTCTCTTTTTGTTACTTTTTTTTTTTTTAAAGTTCATGCTCCATTGTAAATTGTATTTCACTTCAAGTATAAAAGTGAATCACTATAAGTAGCTTTAATATTTTAGAATTATTTATTTTGCATGCAACTTTTCATTTATACAGTAACTTCAATGTAAAAGTGAGCCCCACTTATTTTTATAAAAGTGGGTCACTTCATAAAGCAACTTACACCATCACATGGTCCTTTGGTTACCATTTATGCCTTTTTTTAAAAGGGCATAACTTTCACATCCGAAGTCCATTTTCAGTGCCATTTTTTTTTAAACTGCCTAATTTTTCTAGATATTTCCATCCAGATCATCAGTTTCAATTTTTTAATCCATATTATCTACATATTTAATATGGTTTCTTCAAGTAATTTTTTTCTTACCAACACCAACTACTTCCAATGGAAATCCCATGTGGAGGATTTATTAAGAAGTAAAGGCTTGTATCAGATTACCTTGGGAAAGGAAACATAACCTATCGATGTTGATAAGAAATTCAAATGGGATAATAATAATGACGAAGCACGTGGACTAATCAAAATGTCCATATCTCCTGATTTAAGGTTTCACCTTAAAAAAATCGATAAACCTGATGAATCTTGGGAAAAGATTGAATCTTTGTTTGGTAAACACAATATTATTCGAGCATAATAGTTAGAAAATCAAGTACTGAATTTAAGTCCAAGTGATTTTTATTGCATTGAAGACTATCTATATAAGTTTAAAACACTCAAAATTTTATGTGAAGAATGTAAGATAAAGATGGATGAAGAGTGTTGCATCTATCTTATTCTTTCTAAGCTAGGTAGTGCATATTTTGTGTTTGTATCTACCTTTTATGCTATGAAAGAGGCTCTAGGGACAACTTATCAAAAACCCATTCTCGAGTCCTTTTGTGATGCTTTGATTAGAGAGTAGGATAATATTGTACAACTTGGAGTGATCAACACTACAAGTACCTACAACAAAGCCTTAGTCGTCCATCCGAAAGATAAACCCAAGAATCCCAAGAAGCAACATCCTCGCCAAAAAAAAAAGAAACATAAGGGTCCCAAACCCACTTAGACAACTTCTGCTCCTAATGGTGACAAAGGAGAAAAATACAAAAAAAGAAGATTGACAGACATTACAACTTTTGTGATAAAGATGCTCATGATGAGTCCAAATGTTTCAAGAAGATGGCAGCCTTAGAAGCAGTGATGAAGAAGCACACCATCAATATTGAATCTACTTCTTCTTCTTCTTCTCATGGACATGCACTTTCTGCTTCTGGTTTCTCCTTCAATACAACTTCTAATTCTTCTTCTAATGAGTGGCTTATTGATTCTGGAGCATCTTATCATATGGCTAAGGATAAAGACATATTTTCTACTCTAAATGAATGTAACACCAAGAAAATATTTGTTGGTGATGATAGATCTCTTAGTGTTGAAGGATCTGGAACAGTTCAAGTAGAAAATGGTTATTTCAATGATGTATTATGTGTTCCAAGTCTTTCTTGTAACCTTCTATCAGTATATCAAATCACTCATTCAGTTGAAGGTAAAATCGTAGAGTTTTCACCTCACCAAGTTGTAATCAAGGATCTAAAAGATCCCAATCATGTTCTTGCAATTGGAATTTCTGATGATATTACCAGGTTGTACAAGTTTGACAACTTTGGTTCATCATCTTTGTCATTAGTTTTTGTTGCTCATAGTGATTACTTGAACAAACTTTGGCATGAGCGGTTTGGTCATCTAAACTATTGCTCATTGTAGCAACTATGTAATCAACAAATGGTAAATGCAACTTAGGAAGCCTTATGGCTCCGATATATTCTTTCAAAGTTTGGATTTCGACAACAGTATCTGACCAGCCTTTGGTGCGACAATCATAGTGCCATCAAGCTCGCCAAAGACCCAGTTCAACATCAGTGCAACAAACACATCAAGCTACACATGCACTTAATAAGAAATATCATTCATGATCAAGTTATTGAAGTGCTCTTTTTCCCTACAGAAGATCAAGTTGCAGACATTTTCTCAAAGTCTCTTACAAAAGTGAATTTTTCCAAAATTTGATCTATGTTAGAAGTTAAGGAAGTTGTCATCAGGTGGGATAGACTCTAATCCCTCCTTCCTTCTCCCATTGTGTCATTATTGTAAATCCTTCAATCCTATCCCAAGTTGTTCTTAAAGGGGGATGTTAGGATATTAAGGCACTTGTGAGTTAGTTAAGATCTACTTGGTCTAATGTGTCATTAGGTAAATGTGTGTGTAAATGTGTGTTTCTTTAGTGTTCATTAGTATGCATTTGTAGTTAGGAAATCTAACGGTCATGATATGTTCTCAACATAGAGTGATCTGATGGTTCATATTATCCTTGATCTTAATGACCATTGATCTATGGATTAACACCTGATTGGTCCATGATCTCTATTTAAAGAGATTGGAGGGTCATTTGTTGATGATCAATTGTGAGAAACTCATAAAATCCCTCTGTAATATTTTTATTTTGCATTAATAAACTTCTCCAAGTGGATGTGTTGTTTGGGGTCGTGGATGTTTCCTCGTAGGGGTTTTACCACGTCAAAAACATCGGTGTGTTGATATTTGATCTGGTTGTGTGAGTGGTTACTGAAGGTGATCTAGGTGGATATCGGTGGCCACCCACCTTTTCCAAATGGCTCAAAACAATTTTTTGGGAAGTTTGGTAATTTACTATTTTTAGCAGTTTTTAACTTCCGGGACCATTTTGAGGGCCTAAATGAAGGATTTTTGGGATTGAGCTTCTCAATTACAGCCAAAAACTCTTATTGATCTCCCAAAATGAATCTCCTCAACGATACCTTTCCAACGAGCTATCGTGTGACCCAAACAAAGATCCTATGCCAAAGTTACGTCCACGGGAAGTTGATACACCAAACTTCCCAAAACAAGGTCCACAAAACTGTTGGCTTTTCATCTTTCCGGGTTAGGGTTTTGGGTTTTATTTTATGATAAAAATGTCTTTATAGCCTCATTGTAAAATCATCTTCTTGTGAATGCGAGTAGCGGACACATCTCTTCTCAAAGATAAGCTGCCACCATTCTAGCGAGTCTTTCACTTTGTATTTTTATAGTCTTTGTACATTTTCGCTCATTAATAGAAAATTGTGTATTACTGTATGTCTGTGTTTATGGTTTCATATTTGATACATTTCGGTTATATTATTGGATATCCAATATATCTCTGTACATTGCTTTATTATATCTCCGCTCTCATTTCATGCTGAAAATAATCTGGATTAGTGGTATCAGAGCAGACTGCTCTTGATCGTTTTTCAGTGCATGTCCCCGACGAGGTCCAAATATAGAACGTTGGGTCTCAATCTTGTCTCTCTTTAAGACAATCACTCTCACACGTCCAAGAAACCCTCCATGGCGGAAGAAAAGAAAAATGTCAGAGCAACTGATTCTATTAATTTGTTGCTTGAGAAAGCTCTCATGCAACAGAGGGACGAAATGATGGAGAATTTTTCCCACATCCTTCAAATCATGTCGATAACAAAAAATGCGTCTTCATCAAGTGACCACTTTGGAAGTACCTCACCTTTCAATGTACAAGTTAATTTTTATATTCCCATATTTGAAGGAAAGATGGATGCAAATGCCTTAGAAAAATGGTTAAATCTGCTAGAAGGTTATTTCTTTGTTCATAATTTCTCTGACAAGGAAAATATCACTTTCTCACTCCTTAAGGTTATCCCCCATGTCAAACATTGGTGGGAAACTTACTGAGAGAAAATTTCCACAGAGGAGTCTGGAATATATGGGGTCGAACCCACTTGGGATTGTTTTGTGGATGTGGTAAAGGAATAATATTACCATGTTGGAAATAATGAGGAACAATACATGAGATGGACCACACTGCAACAAGAAAGGGGCCAAGCATTTCTAGAGTTCACCAATACCTTCCATACCTTGCACACCAAGCCGGGTATCAAAGAATCTGAATGAAATTTGGTTCTGAAATACCGTGGGGCTCTACACAAACAGATCCAAACTGAAATGGATTTTCTGGGCATCTCATCACTCGGTTCTGCTTATCGAGATGTTAAAATAGAGTAGAATTTTAAGCACCAGATCAAATGGGAGTTCAGGTATGAAAATCCACAACAACCAAAGTATGATAAAGACGACCCTAACAAACAACATCCCAAAAACCAGTCCAAGCCACAAGAAAATAAGGGTCACAGAAAGATGAAGAAGGACACTGGAAAATTGTATGATTTCCACAAAATCCCTTGGAACAACACCGATGAATGTTGCTCAAAACAGTCATTGGTGGTTGATATAAAAGACAAGGATCCAAACCCTGATTCAAAATTTGATTACGAAAATATTGATAGAAGGCATATCATCAATGCAGACCCCACTGCTATTGTCGTGACAACAACAATTCAACCAGAAGAACCAATGGATTCTGAAGAGGGGGAGCACCTTTTTCATTCACAGATGTGGGTGAAGGGGACCCCACTGCATTTTATTATTGATAGCAGAATCCAAAATAACCTCATCTCAGCAGAGGTCATCAAACAGTTGGGATTGTCGACAACACCACACCCACCACCATATAACATCGGGTGGCTTTGCCAAGGATGAGATCTTCGTGTCAGCCAATAGTTTCGATTGTCATACGACATCCAACCCTTGAAGGATGAGGTATTATGCAATGTTTTCCCCCTAGATGTCTGTGATGTTCTCTTGGGCCAACCATATATGTGGAAGTGCAATGTTATTTATGAGTCTCGATCCCGTAGTGTCATTGTTACTCTCGGGGGTCATCTCTACAGGATACTAGAGGTAATTACGACTATTTTCCCACCTAAATAGTGTCGCAAGGTAGTATCTCATACTACAAAATTCAGCTTCTTCACAGTCTATTCAAAGCGTGAACAAAAGAACACCACTGTAGCCTCAGTCCAAGCACCTTCTATCCAACAAAAGCAGGTCGACAAGATTGCAACAAAGTGTAAATATTCCTTCTGCACACGGGCATCTCATGTAGCCAGATTGGTTAAAAAGGTCCAACCCTTCGATACACAGGTTCGTGACAACCTTCAACAAGCTAAGCAATGCAACTTCTTCAACAAGGCAAGCAACTCATTAAGATGCAGATTCAACAAACACTTTTACCTCTCCCCCGGGCACTCAATGCAATGGCGACCATTGCTTCCTAAGGAGGGATGATTGATCCAGGTGGATATTGGTGGCCTACCCACCTTTTCCAACTGGCTCAAAACCATTTTCTAGCAATTTTGGTAATTTACTATTTTTAGTAGTTTTTAACTTTTGGGGCCATTTTGAGGGCTTAAATGAAGGTTTTTCGAGATCGAGCTTCTCAATTGTATCCAAAGGCTCTAATTGAGCCCCAAAAATGAATATCCTCGATGATATATTTTCAACGAGTTATTGTGCACCCCAAACGAAGATCGTATGTCAAAGTTACACCCCCGAGAAGTTGATACACCAAACTACCCAAAACAGGGTCCACAAAATTGTTGTCTTTTCATCTTCCGGGGTTAGGGTTTTGGATTTTCTTTATGATAAAAATTCCTTTGGAGCCTCATTGTAAAATCATCTTCTTGCGAATGCGAGTAGCGGATGCATCTATTCTCAGAGATAAGCTGCCACCATTCTAACGAGTCTTTCACTTAGTATTTTTACAGTCTTTGTACATTTCGCTCATTAATAGAAAATTGTGTATTATTGTATCTCTGTGTTTATGGTTGCATCTCTGATACATTCATGTTATATTATTGGATATCTGAGATATCTTTGTACATTGCTTTATTATATCTCTGCTCTCATTTCGTGCCAAAAATAATCCGGATCAGAAGGTGTTCGTCCTATGCTGGAATACCTGTGTTGTCGAACAGGTTTGCAACACTGATGCATTTTTATTAATAATCCAAGTGTGATTACATATTATAATGATAGACTCACTGGCATTTTTGCATCTAGGCTCTTCATCCTAATAACCACGCATGCACTCTGGCTTCAAAACATATATACAAAGCACTATATCCCAAAATATCTAGGCTCACTAGCCTATATGTACATTTACAATTGGGGTTCATCCTAGGGGTATTACATTCCCCTCCCCCTTACTTACGCACTATCCTCAGTGCATTATATCCACATGTACAATCAAAATATTCAAAATCATTCGAAATGATGTGGGTACTCCTCTCGCATTGCATCTTCATGCTCCTAGGTTGCATCTTCAGGACCGTAACAATTCCACTGAACCTTTACCATCTGTATTGTTTGATTCCTAAGTAGATTGAATTTATGATCCAATATGCACACCGATTGAATTCGAAAGTCTCTGTTTTTCTCCACCTGAATCACATTCCATTCAATTACATGATTAGCATTAGGTACACACTTTTTAAGCAAAGACACATGGAATACATTATGAATGCACAAGGATGCAGATAGTGCGAGCATGTATGCAACATGACCAATCCTCTCCGGGATTTCAATGGTTCCACAATATCTCACTGCTAGCTTTGAAAATTTTCCTAATTTCATGGAACTTCTCTTGGCCTTCACTTTTAAGAACACATGGTCATCCACTTTAAACTTTCTATGAGTTCTGCCACTATCTGCATAGTTTTTTTTCCTACCTTCAACAACATTTAAATTTGTATTTATCTTCACCATATGTTCTTCCATTTCTTGGAGAACTTCTGTCCCAACCACTGCTCTGTGTGTTGGGTTGTCTGAGCTCACTTGCATATTGCACTTTCTTCCATATAATGCCTCAAACGGGTTCATCTTAAAATATGCTTGATACCCATTATTATAAGCAAACTCAACTAAGTGTAGGTAATCCTCCCATTTTGATGATTTATCCATCACATACATCCTTAACATATCCTCAATCACCTGATTGACCCTCTATGTTTTCCCATCTAATTTTGGATGATAAGTTGTGCTAAAATTTAGATTTGTTCCAAACCCTTTAAATAATCCATTCCAAAAGTTTGATGTGAACTTGGGATCTTTATCAGAAACAATTACCTTAGGCACATTGTTGTAGGGGCTAGTCGAATCTGTCAACGAGACCCGACAGTTGACTAAGAGTTAGTCGTTTGACTGTCGAATTCGAAAGTATAAGTCGGTTGAGGGTTATGTTAACTGACTGACCATGCAGTTAAGTAGTTACAACTTCCTCGTGACTGAATATGTAGGTATAAATAGACAAGCATGTATCAAAGAAGATGTCTCCATTGTGTTGTATTGACTCATCTATCTAATAAAGTGTTGATCTTTGGGGATTCCACTACTTTGTGCATGTCTTTGTCTATATGTATGTATATGTGATTATATGCTTGCTTATGTATTGAACTATTGGTAACACTTCCCTACTTCCCTAGATTACAACATTCATTTTGTTTCCTGTAGTTATGAACATGGGCATGCAGAAGATCACATAGATGATAACTTTACAAGACATATGTGAATGGTGGGAGCATAAAATGAAAAATTACATTAAGAATTACGCAAGAAGAAACAACCTATCGCTAGCAGAAGCACGATCACAATTTTTCTTGGAGATTCATGAAATATTTCTAGAAGATATCCCAGAATATTTGTTTGAACACATCAACAAATCCGATAATGTATAAATTGACTCCCGACGCAAAGTTAACACTCAAACATACAAACAAAGGTCGAACGAACCTACGCAAGTGGGTTGAATGAATTGTCAAATATTACATAATAGAACAAGTTATTGAGGATCGAACATCCCTCGACACATTAAAAGACAAATTCTAGACAGAGCTACACGACGCATTTTTGTGCACCATCCTCGGACTGCTACATAATTTTTTCTCAACAAAGGAGTAGGCGACATCGTTGAATTCTGACCTCGACTTGGTACACCACCACAAAATAGTAACTGGAAAGAGAGAGATGGAAAGTGGGACGAACTCCTAGAAGCAAGGTGCAAAGATACAGAATAAGCATGGGAGTACTTTTTGAGCAAATAAACATGGGCATCTTCACCAAATCCGAGTAAGTCGGGGTAGTTATCAGGGGTCAATTAATCCCTAAGATTCCATAATAAAAGAACATACCAGGGTTTGTTCAACTGAAGCATAAATGTCTTCGAGAGGAAAACAAATTTACAAACAAACGTCCGACATCCAAAAATTGGAGTGTGACAAGATAAAAAATAAAAGAGAGGAGATTTGCAACCTGTGGAATAGTCAAAACTCGAATAGAAAAACGGTCGGAGAAGATCATCCTGATAGAGCGCGTGAGCACTCTGAGTCCGAAATAAATCGACCATAACTGGCAATAACAGTAGACGCGGTGATCTCCGACATAAGAAGTGAAGCACCATTGATAGAGGCTAGCATGGGCGCCCATAAACCGGAAAACCAAGATGGAAGGATGGATTACGAAGAGTTAGGACCGGTGATATGCACTCCTCCTATTCAAGCAACCAAACCTCGAATTAGAGAATTCCTTCAACAACGACTTCAGATCGAAGAACAATTTGTAATATTATGGTATAGAACCGACGAGCATGGGAATCTACTTGAGACACTCATTGTCAAACCAAAAAGAAATAAATTCGATAAAATTCTCATTCACATCAAGGATCTCACGCCCCCGACCCCCCTGCCAAATCTCATGTCAAGAGAAAAAAATATAATAGATTATATTTGTGAACCAACACGTCCGATAGAACAATGTTTCATCAAATATAAAGACCAAAGTTGTCAGACTGAATAAGTAACTTGTAGAGAAAGCAAGAAGAAATTACTCCTCGAATACCATTTGTTAGGAGATTGACCGATAGACAAGTCAAAATAAGAAAAACCAACTAAGAATTTGACATCCCAGTCAAAAAGTGTGACAAGTCGAGGATCACAAAAATCTAGTGTTCTTAAAAAAGAAGCCATGAGACTTAATAATATTCCCTTTTATGAAGGAGACGAGGATCCAAGAAGACATTGGTTTGTATGCGAAAAATTATGGGATGCAACAGACATCACAGATACAGATAAGCATATGGCACAATTTGGTGTTTCTCTTCAACGTCGGGCTCTAATGTGGTTCATGAATTTCACAGAAAGTCAGAACCGGTCAAAATCTGAAATAAAGAGAATTTTTTTCTCAATTTTCAAGGTCCAATATGTTACACACTTGGCTTCACAAAAGATGAAAGAAATAAAGCAATGACCATGTGAGTCGGTCCTCGAATACGAAAAAAGATTCAAATATCTACTTATCCAAATCCCATCGACAATCGATCAAAGTCTACTAGTACATGGTATGTAGTCGGATTACTACAATGGATCAAAAATCCATTACGACTCTACGAGATAACCTCGTGTGAAGATGCATTACAAAAAGCGCAATGTGTTGATTCAGAGGATGATGACCCATCGACTTCCTCTTCGATAGAAAGGCTAGAAGAAAAAATAAAACATCTACAACTTGCCATCAAGA
>SNQJ01S0020973.1:287704-337316 GCA_010110895.2 Picea sitchensis
CACTAATCCAACCTAGACACTTTGGCTAAGATTAAACTGTTTAGCCAAACTCATTCACTACCCTATCAACATCAATTTAAAAAGAACTGGGCCATGCTTGAAAGGTATGGACCAAGTTGCTATTATTGCATGGGGCTTTTATTGAAATTCTTTTATGCCCTCTTTTTCTTTCTTTTCTTTTCTTTCTTTTTTCTTTTTGCTTTTCTTTTTTTTTTCAAATTATTTGCAGAATGAAAAATCATTTGTCAACAAAAAACACTAGAGACAGATAATATGCTAGTCACCAGTTGATCCTATAACTTATAGGGTGATAACAGGATGAAAATAAAGATCAAGTACAATTTATGTACCAAATAATCAATGAATAAAGAGATTATGTCGAACCTAACACACAAGGAGAAATCTCAGTAGAATCCCCCTTGTTAATCAGACACAATTCTGACTCAGCTCTATACAACTGGTAGATAAAAAATTATGAAGTGCACTCAAAAGACTATTATACCATTGAATCGATCCTAATTAAACATTCCATAACATTCTATTCAATTCAATAAGTACCTATAGTGTATGAAAAGAGACTTCGACAAATGCCTACATTTATTTCGACTGACAACAAGATGCAAAAGTCACTACACTACAACAAATGAAATGTTCCATCGACGCATGTCAAGGAAGTTTATAAATCTGTCAGAGAACAAGGAAGAACTCAAATTTTGGTGTAAACCTTCACAGGCCAAGCCACAATATGATGGGAAACTCATTCCCCAAGACTACAAACATGGACAACTCTATCAACTTACTTTATAGAATTCTTTAGAGAAAAGAAACTATCCAAAGTAGCCAACATCCCTATCTTCAAGGTTGGATATGATCCAGTCAAACATATCCACCGTTGTGAGAATGAATGGCGTAGAATAAGATATAGAGATGAAAGGGTATGGCCATACATGTTTCCAAACACACTAGATGAAATACCAAATAAATGGTATAAAATCGAAGAATCATGTGGCCATACACTCAATTGGTCCGACGTCAAGGAAAATTTTGTCCAAGACTTCGAATTTATTCCGGAGGAGGAACATTTAAGAGAAGTAGCACAACAAATTAAAAGATTCCTAGAAAAATCGACACCGGCTATACAAAAGGAAAAATGGAAGATGACGGTCGACATAGGATTGACATCGAATTGCCACCTTGTTTCAATAGAGAATAATGAAAATAAAATAGCACGAAGAATCGATATGGAAAATACAACATTCTTGGCCAGAGTTTTTGAGGTAAAAGTGACCACCCAACGATGCAAAACTATGTAAAATCAATATTAAAAATATCTAAGGAAGAAAAGGAGGAAATTGAACAACCTGACTTCCTGAAAAGATTCACCAAAATAGAAGAATGGGATCAACATCTCGAAGAAGCAAACCCACCAGAGTGGATGAATGTTGAAATAAAGACAAAAGAATGCAATATATCAAATGACGATCGACCCAAAATGGCACGAGTAGGTGACTATTGGACGGAGAAGGAGACAACCAACATAGTCGATTTACTCAAAGAATATCAATATGTAGTTGCACGAGACTATAAATATCTAAAAGGAATTGTAGAAGAAATGGGAGAACTGAAAATTGAACTCATTCCTGGAGCAAAGCTGATCATAAACTGACCTTACAATTTATCTCACAAATACAATCCCATCATCCAGAAGGAAATTGATGGAATGTTATCAGTGGGCATCATATATCCAATCGACAAACCAGAATGGGAAAGTCCTAATGTGGTTCAACCGAAGAAGCACGACCCTAAAAAGTTAAGAATTTGCGTCGACTTCAAAGATCTCAAAAAACTAATTTTAATGGATCTATCTTGCACTCCATTCACCGATGAAATAATTAATGAAGTTGCAGGTCATGAATGTTACTCATTCACAGACAAATTTTTGGGATGCAATCAAGTACCTATAGCTAAATAAGATCAACCAAAGATGACATTTGACTCTAAATTTGGCTCCTTCGCTTATAAAGTAATTCCATTTGGGATCAAGAATGCCCCAACAATATTTTCAAGAATAGTAGTAAAAGCATTTCAAGAATACATCTACAAGACAATGGTTGTCTACTTCGACGATTGGACTATATACAACCTATTCAAAAACCATATACAATGGCTCAGATTAATTCTTGAGCGATGCAGACAAATCCAATTGTCTCTCAATATTAGGAAGTGCATATTTGCCACACCAATTGGCATTCTCTTAGGCCACATGGTATGTAAGGATGGTGTAAAATTCTACATGGAAAAAATAAAAATCATCCTTGAATTGAAGCCACCTTTAAATCATAAAAAAATTAAAATCTTCCTTGGACATACTAGGTATTACCAAAAATTTATAAGCCATTATTCAAATATCACTTTCCCAATGGATGAGTTGCTTCAGAAAGAAATTGAGTTTAGACGGAGTCAAGACTGTCGGGAGTCATTCGAAATTTTAGAGAAGAAACTGGTCGAAGCCCCCATACTAAAATTCACCAATTGGTCGAGAAGGTGTCACATCCATGTCGATGCTTCAAATGTCACTATTGGGTCAATTCTAGCGCAACCATACGACAACACAATCGACCACCCAAAGGTGTATGCCAATCGGAAGTTGAATAAAGTAGAAAGGAATTACTCGACTACAGAAAGGGAAGCCTTGTCGATGATATTTTCTTTGCAGAAATTCTTACACTACTTACTTGCAAACCCATTCAATTTTTTTATAGATCACCAGGCATTAAAATAACTAGTCAATAAACTTGTTCATCAAGGAAAACTATGTCATTGGTTATTACTATTCCAAGAATTTGAATTCGATATAATCGTCCGACCTAGGAAAAGGAACGTCGAGCCCGACCATCTATCACGAATTGAGACAAGGGAGGACCTGACTGGCATAGAGGATGACCTTCCAGACGAAAATATATTATGTGTCAAAGCAAAACCAAAAGATATAGAAGAAATAGAAAATTTCTTGGAGGATGGGAAGGCGCCCAAAGATCTCTCAACAAATAAAAAGAAAGTGTGAGCTCTAAAAGTAGCACCATTCACAATCATAAACATGTATCTATACAAAATGGGACCAGATGACGTCTTAAGGATATGTTCTCTAGAACATGAAAGAGAAGGCATTATCAACGAAGCACATGCATGACCAGTTGGAGGCCACTTCCAAGCTAACACGACAACACGAAAGATACTTCAGGAAAGTTTTTGGTGGCTAACTCTGCATAAAGATTATCGGGAACAAGTCAAGTTATGTGATATTTTTCAAATAATGGGTCGACCTTTATGGAAGAATGAAATTCCATTACATCCAGTCAACCCTAATAGACCATTTGAGATCTGGTCCATCGACGTTTTTGGACCATTTCATCAAAGAGAAAGAAGAACATGCGCGAAATATATTATCACCGCAATCGAATATGTGACTAAGTGCGTGGAAGTTGAACTAGTCGAAACATGCATTAAACAAGATCCACAAAATTTATTTATAAGAAAATAATCACAAGATTTGGATATCCACTAACACTAATCAGTGACCAAGGGACAAATCTTTTAAACGAGATGATCCAAGTCCTGCTAAAGAAATTTATCGTTGATCATAGAAGAACAATGGCTTACCATCCCCAAGCAAATGGTGTTGTTGAAGCATTTAATAAGACACTACATAAATGACTCACTAATATCTGTGGCATCGACAAGAATGACTCGAATGACAAAATTCTTGCAATCTTATGGGCATACAGATCTACTTATAAGCAATCGACTATATAGACTCCCATTAAACTTGTTTATGGACAAGAAGCTATGATCCCTCTTCACTTCTAGGCCAACTCAGACAGAGTAGCAGTTGTGGCTAAATTCGACAAAGAAAGAAGCATGCAGGCTCATTTTTTCCAATTGAATAAGCTAGAATAAGGAATATTAATAGCAATGCATCACTAAGAAGTTCAAAAACAACAACAAAAATCATGGCATGATTGTCATCTAAGAAATAAGGAGATGTAAAATGGAGACCTAATTCTATTATACGACAGACGAATCAAAGGAAAACCCAGGAAGTTAGAGACAACATGGCTTGGTCCTTATGTTATAGAAGATATTCGACCGATAGGCGCAGTTCAATTTTGAACTTTGTTCGGGCATCCATTTCAAAAAGTAATTAATGGTGCCCAATTAAACAATCATAATACATAAAGATGAGGAACCATGTTGGAAAAGTCTGTAGAAAGTAATGCCAACAGGGACCGATTAGAATTGGAAATATAACAGTTCGGTCGAAGTCAGAAAATGTAGATTAATAATAGTATTAAGAAATAAATCCCTTTTATATTAATAAACTAAAATTCAGCTACAAAGAATTCAGGTACAAGAAACTGTTATAGGAAAAATTATTAAAGAAGCTCCAAAGCTTGGAAGAAAAAGTAAAGGAAAAGTAGAATGGAGAGAGAAAGAAGCCCCTGGTTAAGCCACAAAGAAAGTGGACGAAGGTGATATAGACACACGACTCCATCTCCAGACTTACGACGAATCCTCATCAATCGAAAGTTGATTGACCGAGGAGGTTACAGATCAATCGATCGAGGTTCAAGCGAGCGAATCCATCATAGAGGGGACTATAATAAAAGACATGAATGAAGTAATTATCAAGAACATCATTTCAAAAAAAACCTCCCTGGTCGAATCCCTGGTCACCCCTAGGCCCTCCTGGCCACCCTTCGGCTCCCTCTCACCAGCTCCCCTTCTTTTCCAGTCGATCCTCGCCCCCCCCTTCTGCCCCTTGGACTCGGAATGGCAGTCCTGGATCCGTATCCTCTTGAATTTTTAGAATAAGTGGTGACTTTCAAATCCCTTGTTGGCTCGCTACCTCCCCCTCTGACATGACCAAGCACCTCTCATTTTGTAAAGAAACTGGACCAGATTCCGTAGATCTCAATCCCTAGCACGACAACGAGACGGGAAATCTCTTTCATTTGCTTCGCGAGCCCTAGTTGGACAATTTATGGGCCTTTGGCCTTCCCTGCGTCAAATAGATCTTTGGATTGAATGGAACTGACATCTGTTGGTTCAAAAAAGGATGCATCACTTCTTTTGTGGTAAGGGTTTCTACATTTTCTATTTTGAACTTAAAACAGATAGAGATTTAATTTTCAGAAATGGACCTTACTTCTTTGGTCCCAATGGACTCTATTTAAACAGTTGGACACCGGATTTTAATCCTGAGAATGACATCCTCTCAGCAGACCCATTTTGGGTACGGCTCCTGCATCTTCCCTTTCACTGCTGGGGAGACGAAGTTCTAAAGAGCATAGGAGATACTCTTGGGAAATACATTGACAGGGCGGAACCCAAATCCAGCCTATACTCCTGCACATGAATTTGTGTAGAAGTAGATCTGGAAAAAGGGCTCCCAGAAGCAATAAAACTGAAGTTAGATGATTGGATCCATATCCAAAAACTTGACTATGAACAACTACCATTCAAGTGTAACTCCTGTCATGAATATGACCATTTTGCAAAAAACTGCCCAATCAACAAACAACCCACAGAAATTGAAACCCCACCCCGGGAATATGGCTGGCAACAAGTTCACAAAAAAAACCCTAATGGAAAAAATAATGGACCTCATGCAGGACTTTCATATCCCCAACCACTAGCAGTGACAAAGCAAGGCCAAGCCACAAAACTTCCCCCCAAAAAGACCCCCACACCGCACAGTATTCCTCCTCCAAGCAACAATTCCTTTGAAATCCTCAGTGAGCCCTCTCCCAATCAGAACCCCTCTCCATCAACTCTCCCTCCCCTAAACCTTGACCCTACTCTCATCGACAACTCTCCTGACTCAGATATAGAGGATCCCTCTATGGAAGATTAAGATCCACCAGTGCTACAAGAAGTCTATAGCTCAAACTTGCAAGTGCTTAACCTGCAAGAGAGAGAAGAAGGAGAACTTCCGCCAGAGAAACCCAAGAAAACAGGACGTCGATCTAACAAAGAGGCCAGAGAAGAAGCAGTAGCCAAAGAAAAAGCGCAAGGCAAACAATAATCTATATAACACATCATTCGTATGTCAACACAAAAAATGGGAGCCAAAGGAATGGAACACTCGGGCCTAGGCAGTCGAGTTCCCCCAAATCCCCCCCAATGATAATTCTCTCTTGGAATTGTAGGGGTTTCGGTAGTAAACTAAAAGCTGAGGCTCTAAAATATCTAAAAGGAATGGTCAATCCTTCGATCATTCTCCTCCAAGAAACAAAAATGGAAGCAAAATCCATAATGGAAGCAACAAGAAAAATTTACAAAACCACTGGTGGAATAGCAGTCATCTCTCAGGGAGCTTCCGAAGGTATAGCAACGATTTGGAACGAGCAAATATGGACCTCTGAGGTAACTTCTGAAACCCAAAATTGGATTCTTACAACCTTAAAAAATAAAGATGACAACAACATTATTATGGTAATTAATATTTATATGTCAAACTCCTATAAAGATAAGCTGGCAGCCTGGGCCTCCCTTTCAAATCTTCGAAACACATTGGATCTTTCCACCTGCATAATTGGAGGTGATCTAAATGCTCACCTCAGCCAGAGGGAGAAAAAAGGAGGAAGTAAAGTCAGAGATCCATTCTCTGAAAACCTGGTTGATCTTATTTCAAACTGGGATATGCAAGATATTAAACCAATCAAAGGACATTACACCTGGAACAAAAGAAGAGCAGGTCTCCAACACATTGTTGCCCGCCTGGACCGATTCCTTATCAACAACAATTTTCTTCTCTCACCCCTAGACATCTCCTCCCAAATCCTTCCCTCAACCATCTTTGATCACAAGTCCATCATTCTCTCCTTCCGTCCCTCCCAGAATATGGGTCCCCTTCCATTATGGTTCAACCAGTTGTGGCTTGATAACTCAAACGTCCCCTTACTTGTCATTGCAGCCTGGAATGATTCCTTTTTTGGATCCCCCAATTTTGTCTGGGAAAGAAAGCTAAAAACAATCAAGCTAGCACTTAAAGACTAGGCAAAAGAGTCCTACTCAGCCCCCGACAAAGAGAAGCAGGACAGACTGGATCAACTTAGACAGATTCAACAGCAAATCGAAACAGACCCGGTGATAGAAGATCTATTTAACCAAGAGAAAGAAGCACAACAACACCTCAAGATCATGCTTTGCAAAGAGGAAGAGTATTGGAGGTTGAAATCCAGGACTCTCTGGATAAAGGATGGAGACTCTAACACCTCCTTCTTCCACAAACATGCACAATCCCGAAGGAAAAAGAATACAGTGACAATAATCACCTCAAGCACAGGTCAACAAATTGACTCCTATGAAGAGATAAAAGAGGAATCCTATCACCACTTTAGCGATCTTTATCATCAACCAATAGAGGACACAACACAAGAGGAAAACAATAAGTTGCTGGAAAATATTCCCAGACTGGTCACCAATGAAGAAAACATCCAGCTTACTCAAGAAATAACTGAGGAATAAATTCGTAAAGCCATCTAGAGCCTTGATCCTAACAAAGCGTTGGGGCCTGATGATTTTCCAATCAGATTTTTTCGGCATTTTTGGGGTGTTATCAAAAAGTATCTGAGGAAAATGATAAATTACACTCTACGAAATAAAAATGTAGGAGGATCCACAAATTCCACGTTTCTTGTGCTCATCCCCAAAGATTATAATCCCTCAAATTTCACTCGTTTCCGCCCAATATCTCTTTGCAACTCCTCCTACAAAATCCTCACCAAGATTATTGCAAATCGTCTCAACCCCCTACTTGCTAAGCTAATCTTAGAAAATTAGACTGGCTTCCTCAGAGACAAACAAATAACGGATAATATCATCTTGGTACAGGAAGCAATACATTCAAGTAAAAAAATCAAAAGCCCTGGAATGGTCGTTAAGCTAGACATGACAAATGCCTTTGATAGGGTAAAACATAACTTCCTCCTTTCAGTTCTGCAGGCTTACAACTTCTCAGAGAACTTCATCAGTTGGACCAAAGCTTGCATCAGTAATCCTTGGATCTCCCCTCTCCTCAATGGGTGCCCAACAAAGTTCTTCAAAGCAAGCAGAGGTCTCTGACAGGGTTTCCCTCTATCCCCCTCTCTCTACATACTTCTAGTAGATTCCCTTAGTCACAAACTGGAAGTGGAAAGGAGAAATGGAAAACTCCCAAGCCTTCACATAACAAGAGGAGTCAAGGAAATAAACCACTCCCAATTCACCGACGACACTCTTCTGCTTGGGGCAGCCACAGTGCGCATTGCCACTCATTTCCAAAAGACCTCAACTCCTTCCTTGCAGTCTCTGGAGGCAAGTTAAATCTTCTCAAATGCAAGATTTATGGATGGAACCTCCCAGGACACATAAAGGAACATATAGAAAGAATATTTGGCTTTCCCATAATCACCTCTTGGAATCACTTCAAGTATCTGGGTATGCCTATTTTCCTTAGTCGATACAACTCTTCAGCTTGGTTCGAAATAGTTGACAAAATTACATCAAGGATTCGGAGCTAGGGAGGCCAATGGATCAACCCTGCAGGAAAAACATTCTTAATCAAATCAATGCTCTCCTCTCTTTCGATATTCCAATGCTCAAGACTCCTAGATCCTAAAAGCATTCTAGAGAAAATTGGCAAATCCTTAAGAAGTTTTTTGTGGGCAGGAGGCAAAACAAATACAAAGAAATTCCATCTAATTAATTGGAAGCAAGTCTGTCAACCTTATAACAAGGGTGGGTTGGCGATCAAAGATCCAACTATTATGAACATATCTATGGGAGCAAAGCTAGCATGGTGATTTGTAACAAGAAACTCATATTGGTGGAAGAAAGCATTAGTGGAAAAGTACTTCCAATCTCCTAGACTAATATGTCTAGAGGAACCTTTGCTTGCTACCCCAGGCTCTCCAATTTGGCGTCTTCTAAAAAATGCAACTTCTCTAATTCAAGCAAAACTCTCTTGGGCTCCCGGCAATGGAGAGACAATAAATATATGGATGGATAGAATCCTCAATCATGAGCCTTTAAAATCTCTAGAGATCTTACAGCCTCTTAAAAACTGGTGCTACATGAATGATCTAACTAAACTACAAGACTTTTTCCTCTGGAATAATGAAGGGGATTGGTTTAGATGGAAACCTCCCAACCTCCCTGAGAATCTCACCCCCCTTCTTCCTGTTCTCTTTAATAATCCGGCTAGTTGTGCACCCCTCAACCGCTTTACTTCAGATTCCCGTAGCTGGGGAGGAAAACCCTTTTTTTGTCAAAGAGGGATATTCCCATCTTCTCTTGAATCTCCCTGGATTCCCCACCTCCAAGCTCTGGAAGGAAATCTGGTTTGGACCCTCACTTCCCAAAGTCAATGCCTTATGTTGGCTTCTCGCTCATGATAAAATTTTAACTGCTAAAAACTTATTAAAGCGGGGCATTTAGGGGCCTTCCAGATGTCCCCTCTGTCTTGAAGCCTCCGAAACCATAACCCATCTCTTTCTAGAATGCAAATTTTCCCTTCACCTCTGGAGCCTTATATACCTTCCTCTACCAAACATCTCCCCCTTCCCGACAGCTGGACCACCCTTCTTACTCATTGGAAACAAAGATATTCTGGCAGTTTCAAAAATAAAAAGGGTTTCACCCTCCTTTGGAAGCAAATCCCTAAATTTGTCACTTGGGAGATATGGCTAGCTCGAAACCAAGCTATCTTTCATGGCAAGTCTCCCTCAGTCAACAGCTCCTTCGCAAAGATATGTGGTATAACTTCTGAAGTTTTCAGAAATAAAGCAATAGATCTTAATCCCCTAGGTATCTTGGATTAAAGTGAAGAAGGTTGGGTTAATTATATCTGAGGATCAATGAAGAACAAGGCAACATCCCAAGTACAAGCCTCCAGGCAATCAAATTGGCAATTGCCCCTCGACGATAACAACTTCTCTGCCTGACAGAGCCAGCAACATTCCCACCTTCTTTTCTTTGATGGTGCAACAACTGGAAACCCAGGGGTGGCAGGTGCAGGGGCGGGGGGGGGTCATCTATGATTCCGAGGGAAATAAGTTAATTGATTATTCTTGGGGTCTTGTAAAAACAACAAACAACAAAGAAAAATTCCTAGCAACTTACATGGGACTCAAGCTTGCCTAAGATCGACACATACATGCTCTAATAGTCTTGGGAGATTCCGAAATTGTCATCAAAGAATTGAGAGGGATATCCAATTCGACAAAAGCTCCGCTCAAAAGCATATCAACGGTTATAAATTCTCTAAAGAAAAGATTTGTGCATCTGAGTTTTTTCCACGTTCTTCGAAAACAAAATACGGAGGCTGACAAAATGGCCAAAGAGGCTAAAAGCCTAGAACAGAGTAACCTTCTCACCAATCAAATCGATTCCAATGTTTGGCTTCCCTAAGTATTTATGTTCCTTAGTCCCCCTCACACTTGTAGGAATTAACCATGTCACTCTCTCCCCCTCCTCACTCAACTCTCCATTTTTCCAGGTTCACACCTACTTCAGCATCCCATGTCACTCTCCACTCCCTCACCCACACCTTCGGTACTGCTCCCTTCCCCCTTTTTGTCTTGTCCTCCCCTCCTCCTGGAATGCGCAAACACGTGCCCCATATTTCCTTCACTCGTCACGTACCTTCTCTCCCATACCACACCTCAGCACTTTTCACTTTCGAGCACTTAAACTCTGCCTCCGGACATCCATTTGTGTACTTCCCCTCGCCATAACCCAGGCCCTGTCTCATTCTTCTATGACTGCTCGCTCAATGGAAATCATGAGCCCTCTTTATAATGGCCTCTGTAGGCCTTCTTCTAGCATTCAATTACAACCCCTCTATTTCATTATTCAATTTCGCCCTTGCACTTATGAGCTCCTAGATCCCACCTTTCTTGGTCTTTCTCTGCCCTTGCCCTGCGCTTACCTCAATCACTTTATCATCATGTGCTAAAGCACTATCAACAACCGAGATCCTTGCTCCTGTCTAGCCTGTGCGCTGGACGAAATTCGGGGACAATTTCAAGAATTGCAAGAAGAGTGCAGGCGAATTGAAGGTCGGTCAGACACTCAACACAAAGAGTTGCAGCAAGAAATCCATTCAATTCAAGAAAACGTGGTCGATATGCAACGACAAATGAAAAGAATGGAATTCAGACATAATCAAGAATTAGCCATTTCCATGAGAGGCATAAACCACAACACACAACAGATTGAAGAGTTAAATCAGCGGCCTGCCAATCCTCAGCACCCTCCACGCTCAGTTGGTACAGACAAATCATGGATCCCTTCCACCTCCCACTCGGTGGACAGTAGTAACCAGTACGTCTCAATTCCCCCTGGATTCACAGACCTGGCCTAGGATGGAGTAGCTCAAGTGCAGCAGCATGAAGACACAACCCAAGCTGAAGAAAATAGAGCGCCATAGTGAGATGAAGTTGGCCCCTCCCACTCCAAATCAAGGTTTATATGAAGTGTAAATATAAAATTTTCCTTCACAGTTTTGTAGCCATATTTACATGGAAACTATGTAGTGTCTACAACATAAAGACACCGTTTACTTTTGGTTTCGACAAGAAAGACTATAATCACAACATAAGTTGGATGATAGAGCCACTGGCATCTACTTTTTGCAATGATCGCCTTTTTTTGATAAATATATAAATAATCGTTTCTGTTATTTTTTTTTTATCAAGAACATCGACTAAGAAGAACTGACAATAGGAAACTTGACGATACAAAAGCAACAGTCGGTCAAACCATGTATCAGCCACGGATCAATAGAGGAGACTTAGTCAATCGAGCAAGAGAAAAATCTGACCATGAAAATTTTGAATCCAAGAAGGACAATACATTTAAGACGCGACATGAAAGGACCAACGAACATGACAAGAACATTAATGCTCGATGCAACATAGAATATTGTTACGCAACCACTACTATAACTTCAGGTTGATTCAACACAAACAAAATCCAAGTGGAAATCGCTACAATTAATGCTCGACAGAACCTGCATGTATTCCAACTAAGCACTACTATAGATGTCCCCTCATACGATTCGACCATACCTTCAACAATTATGACAGAGGTGCATGAATTTAAGGAACAACTAGCCACATTTAATTCGAATCTCCCTCTCCCACCTATAAATTTGGAGGACGCATATGAATTTGTGTCATTGTTATTTTCTCCCCCGCAACAGAGTATAGAGACGACCGAGCAACCAAGCGAACCTGCATCTTCCCCCGACTTGTTGAATACTATTGAACTGGACTTAGATATTCCAAGAATGAGAGGACAAGTCTCTGAGACGGTCGAAGAATCAAGACCAAGACAAAGATTTGACAGAACAACCACAACATTGCGCAAGTTTAGATGCAGTATATCTGACAATCGCTACTGGAGGAGATGGATCGGAGAAAGTAGTGGAAACATTTTATAGAATGGTGGTTGGAGGATGGATTTTGGAAGCCTGAAATATAATTCCTATCAAAAGAAGGAATCAAACACCTCCTAGGAGCACCAAAAGTCGTTGACTTAGGGCAATGGAAGGAATAAGTAGCAAATTTTATTGTCGGTTGATATCACAATGGATATATATGGCTCGACTATCCGATAGAAATAACAGGTGGTCCTATTCCAGAATCACCGACATTCCAAAGACGAGGGTTAAGGTCCCAAAAAATTCAAATGTAAATGCTCGAACGAAAATTTTGAATGGGTCAAAAACAAAAACAAATTCCAAGGGGTTAATTATCAACAAGATCCCCAACTTGTGCACAAGTTGTACTGCAATAATTGTATCATTATTCTTTACACCAGCTATTCAATCTTTCAATGTCAAAATGACCATGTTCGAGTTAATCGGCCAAATATTTCAAAACAAAGAAATCTTCAACTGGTCTCAATACATGGGCGACATCATTTGGACTAACTGCAAGGAATGATAAGAAGCAGGTAAGGCCATCAAATTCCCTTGTTTATTAATCTGGATAGAAATGGAGCAATATATTCCAATTGGTAAACCTGCGTTCACAATTAAGAAGGCTTCATCAATGGAAAAATACATAATTTTTGCAGTAGAGCAGACAGGTACCTCCAGTTCTCTATCTCCAAAAGAATTGTTTCGACTATGGGTCTGAAACTTAAAAGATAGCTCACATAGATGGCACATCGAGCAAACGGTTTGTCTGGCCCTACCAACACCCTGCCACATTCAATTATAAATCGACTGCACCAAAATTTGGTGTGGACTGGAGTCGGCCCTGGAACCGGAAGGGTTACATTATCAACCGACAATAGAGGAAATCTTCATTTAATTAGAAAGACAGACAGACTGGGAGATGGAAATTCTTCCTAAAGTTAACCAATTAGGACTACCTTTGGTATTCCCCCTTACTAATGCGGAACACGAGGAGGAAGGAGAAGTAGATTTGTATGCAATACCCTTTGTTGAAGACTTAGAATCACTGAAAATCGTTCCCCCACGACCTTCACCCCCAAAAAGAAAGAAGCCAGTGAAAAAAGATAAAGGGAAAAAGGTAGTCGAAGTCGAAGAAATGTCTAACAATGTAGAAGATATTTGGAGGGATACTTTCCAATCGACTGGAGTTATTGACTTTAACGACAATTTCATTCAATAAAATATGACTAGTATCACCAACAAAATTGCCAAAAAAAATCAAGTAGATAGAGAGGCAGACCCAACAAGAGACTTCTACGATGAAGAATATTTTAATCTTGTTAGTCGGACCTGGAATGAAGGAAGCCATGGAGAAAGATAAAGAAAAAAAATAGCAGGTCAAACAAATAAAAAATACACTCCAACAGATTGAAACAAGGGGAGTAAGGAGGCATAAGATACACGAAAGCTTGACCACTATGGCAACTCCAAAAAATGTCACAACGAACCAGTCAAAATTAGAATTCAGGACGAAATCGACACCAAAAAAAAGGAGAGTGATCGAATCGACAATCGACTTTACAAGAGAATCCCCACCAACTGAACCAGTATCCATAGTCGAGGAACAACCTACAAAGAAGAAGAAGAGACAACTTATAATTGTTGAGTCATCAGAAGTAAATGATTTAGACCAACCATCTACGTCGTTCGATGAGGATATCGAGATCGACAGGCTAGAGCAACCCAAGTCATTTGAACAAATACCAATCTAGTCAGCTCATCCAATCAAAATTGCACAACAACATGAGTCAATTGATCAAATACCAATCCATTCAGTCCATCCATTTGAAGATATAAAACATTTGGTCGATCATCAGGAATTCGACCTCCAAGAAATCAACACCTGGAATGTTAATATTCCTAAATTAGGACCATTAGATATTATGAACAACATATCCACTAAAGTAGAACAAATAAAGCTACAATATAACTTGGAACAACAACAACAACAACATAAACACAGAGAGGAATCCTTCCCAGAAAATCCTCCAACTAAGGATACAATACAAGGTTCTATGTAGGCTCAACAAGCTCCTTTTCAAAAAGAAATAGAGTAGACACGACAAAAGGAAACAACAATAGAAGAACAGGTCGATCAAAATCACTTACCTACACAATAGACAACACAAGATCATTATAAAGATGGGGATCATCAAAAACATCAGGAAAGAGTAAGAAAAAGAAACTCGCGCAAATAATAATTAAAATGACCCAACCATCCAGGTTGTTTGGATCAGTTGTTGAAACTACACTCAACCCGACATTAATATCCAACTAGCACCTCTTCGACTTACATCAAGTCATCTCAAAAGAATCAGTAAAGAGGTGGACAAAATTTATTAAAGAAGGAAGTCAAGCTTAAAAAATAAAGGAGGATCAAAGTAAAATTCTACTAGAATGAAGAGAGAAGGTCATAAATCATTTAGAAACAAAGAAGCTTCCAGAAATGGAGAGCTCCTTGGTGGGTTTTAAAGACTTGGTCAAAAGGTTGATCAAAGCTAACACAGAAAACCAATAACAAGTCGAACTTCTCCAAAAGGAAAATGAAGATATACAATAACAATATTGCCTAGCAATGACTGATAATCAAAGAATCCAAGAGCAGACAACCACCATCATGGTGACAGAATAAAAAAAACTTAAAGGACTCAGAAAAAAAGGTGGAAGAAGTCACCAAGCATGCTACAATGCTAAATTCGGTGGTAATTAATTGGCCAACCTACTTTGCAACTGCATTCAACAAGTGTAGAATACAAAAAGTTGTGGTCGAAAACATAGAAAATACCATAAATATGATGACCGACATCAATACCAAAGAGGCCCTCACAAGTCAGTTAGAAAAATAAAAAGTAGTAGAGTCACAACTCTACCAACAAGAAAAATAATGGCAGAAGGAAGGGCACAAAGTACATTTGGAAACTGACAACACAATAATTCTCCTCGCGCAACTCAGAGAAAACATTCAAGATATAGAGTAGTAGATTGACCCAGAATAGGCCATAGTACAACAAGCAGAAATAGCAGAAAAAGTAAACTTGCTTGGACAGATCAAGACACTAAGCCTGGAAGCACACCAGTTGATCACTACATGGCATGACTTCACCCAACATATACAACATTCATCTCCCAATATCCTATAGACTTCCTTTGAAGCCAATACAAAAATCATACCAAAGGATGCAGTCGAATCGACTAGTTGTAGATATTTCAGTCTAGCAGTACAGTCAAATATGGATCCATAATCCTATCAAGAACCAAATTTTTTTGGCTATAACTCCTCTTCTTTCTCTCTTTCTATCATTCTCATTTTGTAAACATTCAATGTAAAATAAAGTTTTGTTATACTCCCCTCTTACTCAGGACGAGCAAGGAATTGAGGTGGGGGGAGATGTTGTAGGGTCTAGTCAACTCTGTCGACTAGACCCGACAGTCGACTAAGAGTTAATCAATCAAATGTCGAAGTCAAAAGTATAAGTCGGTCAAGGGTTCTGTTAACCGACTAACCCAAGCAGTTAAGTAGTTACACTTTCCCAGTGACTGGATATGCAGGTATAAATAGATAAGCATGTATCAGAGAAGACGTCTTTGTTGTGTTGTATTGACTCATCTATCTAATAAAGTGTTGATCTTTGGGTCTTCCACTACTTTGTGTATGTCTTTGTCTATATGTATGTATATGTGATTTTATGCTTGATTATGTATTAAACTATCGGTAACACTTCCCTACTTTTCCCTAGATTACAACACACACCATGGAGCCTGACAATTTCCCTCATATAAATATCTACAATGTTATATACCTTGTGAGTTAGCTTCATTGGAATAAAATGTGCATATTTAGTGAGCTTATCCACCACCACCATGCTGTAATAATGTTTCTTTGTTGTTCTGGGCAGTTTGATGATTAAATCAATTGTCACCACTTCCCATTTCCACTCTGGAATGGGAAATGGATATAACAAACCAACTAGATGTATGTGGTCAATATTGACCTTATAACATCCTAAAATCTAGCAATATACCCAACCACCTCTTTCTTCATACCAGGCCAATAATATTTTCTCTTGATAGTTGCAATTGTTTTCTGGTCACCTGGGTACCAAGCATAAGGCACATTCTACATCTCTCTCATCACCGGATTTTCCAGCTCTTGATTATTAGGTACATAAAATATGCCCATGTACATGAGGATTCCATCTTCCCTTAGCTCATAATCTTGAATTTTATATTGATTATTACCTTGTTGTAATTTTTCTCTTGTCTCCATATAATGTTGATCCGATTTTGTAGCTTCCAAAATTCTATATTTTAAATCATATTTGTACATACTAATGGTTGTACCATGCATCTCATGCACCCTTATGTTGAGTGCATCAGCCACCTTATTCTCCTTGCCTTCGATATGTTGTATATCAAAGTCATACTCACTGAGGAATTCCAACCATCTACTTTCTCTGGCATTCAAGGTTGGTTGTTGAAACAAATATTTCAAACCACTATGGTTTGTCCTCAACTCAAATATTTTCCCCGTGAAATAGTGTCTCCACATATTTAAAGCATGAACTATGGATGTCAATTATGAATAATGAGTGGCATAGTGTCTATCATGCTCTTTTAACTTCCTGGAATCGTAGCATATCACATATCCATTTTGGTTAAGGACTCTTCCAAGCCCTTCATTGCATGCATCAGTGCACACAATGGAATATTCATTTGGATCATCAATCCTCAAAATTGGTTCACTTATGTGCAAGTTATTGAAGTGCTATAAACTTCTCTCACAATAAGAGGTCCATTCAAATATCACACCCTTATTTTAAAAAGAAGTGATTGGGTGTGCATCTTTGAAAAACCTTCAATAAATATTCTATAGTAACCTACAAGTCCCATGAAAGATATCACCTCTGAGACATTGTTTGGTATTTTCCATCCCTCAATGGCTCTTATCTTCTCAGGATCCACAACTATCCCTTTCTCTAAAATGATATGCCCAAATAATGTATCTTCCTCTGATAGAATGAGCACTTGCTCAACTTTTCATATAACAGATGCTCCCTCAATACTTGTAACACCATCCTCAATTGGTGATCATGTTCTTCTTCAGACTTAGAGTAGATAAGTATGTCATCCAAGAAGACAATGAACAAATTATCCAAGTAATATTTGAAAATACCATTCATCAAACACATAAAGATAATTGGTGCATTTGAAAACCCAAATGGCACCACTGTGAACTCATAATGGCCATACCTTGTTCTAAATGTTGTCTTGTTGATATCTTCTTATTTAATTCTCACCTCATGATAGAATGATCTGAGATCACTATTGGATAATATATTTTCATCCTTCATCTGATCAAAAATATCATCTATCATTGGTAAATGATACTTTTTATTCATGATCACCTTATTCATCTTCCTAAAGTCAATGCAAATCCTCAAGGTACCATCCTTCTTTTTCACAAATAGAACCGGGGTACCCCAAGGTGACACATTGGAGCATATGAACCCCTTCTTCAAAATCTCTTCAAGTTGCATTTACAACTCCTTCAACTCTGATGTATTAATCCTATAAGGAGTCTTGGATACTAAGGCTTCTCTAGGCATCAAATTAATAGATAAATCAATATCTCTTTTCGGTTGCAACCCCAATATCTCTTTAAATAGATCCTCAAATTATTTTAGGACTGCATAGTCATCAATATTTGACACTTTGTCTTTAGTTTCCTCTTCCATATGAGCTGCATAAATTTGGCATCCTTTCCTAAATCTTTTATTCAGTTGCAAATCTTGAACTTCTCTGATAGTTACTTCCCTTGGAATACCTTGAATTGTTCTCAAGTTCCCTTCCTCATCCAAGCAAGTAAATGCCTTATTATAGAAATCTAGGAAACAATGGTTCTTATCCAACCAATCCATACCAATTAGGAAATCATATGAAACCAAATATATAATATTCAAATACGCTTTTGTGCTCAACCCCTTCATGTCCATTGGGAATTCCTTAACTAAATCATTAATTCTTCTCTTAGCTCTTGTAGCTAACTGAAATAACCAAGATTTTCCATGTTTTCTTCTTGGTAAATGAAATCTTTCCACCAACTTAGGATCTAGATAACTACAACTAGATCCTAAATAAATTAAAAAATAAATAGGTTGGCCATTGATCTTACCTTCCACTTCAATCACGTGAGATTGAAATTCATCTTGCTTGTTGTCCAGAGATGCATAGATCCTCAACATGCTTCTACCCATGTCCTCAAATGTATCAGCTTGTTGTACATTGTGAACAATCCTCACTTTTTCACTTGTATGAGGGAAATATATGTACATGTGATCTCCATCATAACCCCAACATTTCATAGGTTGTTTACTTGGCCTCTTTCCCAAATATTTTGACATTGTGGGCTCATTTTAAGTTGGCTTCCCCTGTGAATTATTCTTGAAAAATAGTGGTTTGTTCCCCTTCTTCCTCTACTCCATCTTACCTTTGTTTTTATCTTCCCAAGCCTTATGAAAAGTTGGTCTTCCTCTATGTTGATCATAAAGACATTTATCTCTTCTTATTGCTTCATCCAATGTCTTGGGATCATCATATTGTATCGTGTCACTGAATATTGATGGAATCCCACTCAAGAACCTTTGAATATTGACTTGTTCATCCTTGATGAAGTCAACATACTTCAGTAGTTCTAAAAATCTCTTTTCATACTCGTCCATGGTCATACTCTCAAGCTTGAGTTCAAAGAAATCCCTCGTCTTCATATCATAATAACGCTTGGTCAAGTACTTATTCTAAAACTACCTTTTAAACTACCTCTAAGTGATCTTCTTCTCATCAATGTGTTTACTTGCACAAGTTGGTCCCACCACATTGATTTTTTTCCCTTTAACTAGTAAATGACAATTATTTCTTCTTCCTCTGAGGAATAATTATGCAACTAAAAATATTTCCTCATCCCCAACAACCAAGTCTCTACATCCTTATCTTTCTTGTGCTCACCATCAAAGGTAGGAGGTAAGTTATTATTAATTTCTATGTGTAGTTCATCTACCCCAGACCTTTTTCTATGCTTTCTAGCAATAGATAAGCTTGGACTATTCTCTATCCTATTAACTAAATGCCTTGGTTAGTGATGGTGATTCCTATCGACACTTCTAGATTCTCTTCTCGTATCATGATATTTGTGGCTCTTTGACTTGCTTGGGTATGTCCCCTTATTGACTTTCTTCTCTATTTTGTCTAGACTCTGCAACAACCTGATGTTCATGCCATCTTGATGCTCTTTAGATTTCATCAACCTTTAGGTATCAACCTTATAACTCAAAACATATCTTTGTAGTCTCTTTATTGTTTCTACCAAATTCATGCTCTCCTTGCCTTCTCCATGCCCATTGGATTATGTCCATGCATTACCCATTCAAACACACAAATTACGAACTTAATCTTCATGGATATAGGTTATTTGTTCCTCCTCCATGTCTCTTATCTCATTGTTGATTATGATCTATTCTATGTGCCTTTAAATTTGCAAAATGTGCATGCAATAGGATTTTTTAGATCACAATAATTTAACAAATCCATTAAGATTATGCACCATTATGCCCTTTAAAAACACCAGAATTGTTATTTCTATTTTAATGTGATTTTTTTTGCCCCATTCACATTTCTAGGTGAATTTATAGACTCCTATATCCAAGAAGTTTCCAATGAATTTTTTCTTTCTCAATTATGAGTCTTGAGCATAAAGTTATGGTCATTTAATCATTATCCAACTACTCTTTTTGCACACCTTTCAATCGGGTGTAAATTTTAACTATGATAATGCATATTTGTACCTACTCCTTTGGAAGTTTGACATGATCTCAACTGGGTTCCTTCATGACCATATTTTGAACACTTTGTCCAAGTTTCACCTTCATCCAAGCTCCAGCCTGCTAGTTAGAGTCTATTGAAGTTTTGACCATTTTACTCTTTTAAGCCCATAATGCTACAACTACCTTCTATGTCATTTTGTGCACTTTTAGGCACATAGCTTCTGAATCTAACCCCATATATATATTATATGGCCCAATATCTTTCCATAGACTGCTATTGTGCCCAAATATGACTTCTCGGCATGAATTTATGGGCTCTAGAGTGAAATGGTACCGAAAAATTACCTTACATTGTTTGCCCTATAACTCCCTCATACATGATATTTTTTGCGATAAGTTTATCTCATTATAAATCTCTCTCTAAGCTCTATCATTTTAGAAGAAAAAACAAAATTGGACTTCTAAATTTTTTGTTTAGGCCTCTGAAAATGGCCTGCAAGTTAAGGACTTGGAAAATACCCGAATTGTCTTGGTAATTTTCATTATTTTCTAAAAAAATTTAGTCGACTTATGTTGATTGGGATGTTTACTTGGAATCCTAGTCAACCTGGAACCCCCATAATGTGCCATTTCATCTCCTCTCCCACCTCGCCTTTCCCCGTCATCCTTTGTCACCTTCCCTTACTTCCTTTTTCCTTTTTCTCCTCCTCTCGTTGCACATATGATTAGTTTTTGGGCCCCACAACCATTGGTTTCTCACATGGAATATAATTGTTTTTCATTGGTATGGGAATCCCCATCCCAGACCAACTCTCCATGTATGCACAAACTTGTAGGCCGCTTAGATCTGACAATGGATATTTTGGCGTCGATCAACGATCACCATTGTATTTTGCCCCAATTGTGTCGACCATTAACAATGGGGGTACGAAGTGGAACCTGCCCAATTGTGTCGACCATTAACAATGGGGGTACGAAGTGGAACCTGCCATGGTTTAACGCTTAGTGAAGTGGCATCATGTGGTGCATTTCACCCCCCCTCCCCGAAATCAAGGTTTTGCGGTTTCGAGTAATGGTTCTTTCGGTTACGCAAACGCCTCGCCACTGCGGCTCCACATCACTCGTCATTGCCACACTTTCCACCTGCTACTTTATCCCTTATAGAATGACATTGTGGAAGTCCACATCACTCCTTCCATGTAATATGACACATGGCCTCCACATCACGTTGACGTCACCATACGAGAAAATACCCAAATTTTTATAATTTTGCCAAAATTCTAAATTTTTCGATTTTTCCAGTTACACACAATTTCTCCATGAGTGCTCTGCAAATTACAAACTCGACTAATTACAGTCTTGATAAGTGATGAATAAAATATGTAAGCAAATTTATCCTCGTGTGCAGTCGGTTGACATCTCTAGCCACGGTTTCTCTTCAATTCCCCTCAGAAATTGGGGATTCTTACCAAATTTTCATGGTTGCACTACAAATTATAAATTTCAACCCATTGCATGCATGAAAAATCTTAATAAGAGGTTTAAATTGGAGATTTTAATATCTGGGATAAATTTCTTCAAATTACCCATGAAATTTCCCTAATTTCACTGCAGTAATTTTATCAAACAAATTGCAGACATAATCTTTCTTACATTTTGTCAAACAATTTGCATGCATGCACTGATATTTTCAATTATGCACTCTATCTTTGGTGAGATATTGATGGTTGGAATTTATGGAGGAGTTGAACTTGCCAAAGTTTCAAGTTTTATGATGTAAATTTTGTATATGTATATTGATATGGTGTTGTGCACCGAGGATAGTACAATTTGTAGGGGGAGGGAAATGTAACAACCATGTTTATAATCCTTGTTTTAATGATGTGTAATTAAATACGATGTATGTCCACATACATGAATATGTAATTGTAAACATTGTATATGATCGTAATAATAAAATAAATGTGAGATTGGTTGCGGGTGGACATGAACAGAGTGATTTGGGGCTAAGTTTCCACAAGAGAGGGGATTGTCTAGGAATTTCTAAGAAGGGGTCCAAAGGGGGTTGGGGATTATTCATGGGTATTAATTCTAACCCACTTTCCTAAAATTATTTCTTTGAGTGAACCTTCTAATTTACTTTTGAGTGTATGAGAGCCCAATTATTGAGAACATGTAAGAGGGATTGGTGGAAAAAGTCACATCCATAGTTGTTGGTGGTAAATATTGTCATTAAATAAATGTCCAATCATTTATTTGTCAACCCGAGGAGTTCGTAAACTTATGAAGCACCAGCACAATATATGCAGGATTGAAGTTAATTTAGCCTAATCTAATTTTAAAGCTACAACTGATATTGAATCATTAAGCTAATGCAGGAAGTTGAAACACACGACTTGGAATTGAATTGCTAAAACACACGACTGGAATGAAATTGCGTAAATGAAATTAACTTGAAATGGAAACTTGCATCAAAGGAAAAACAACATGTGAAGAGAAACAAGACGACACATGTGAGCTCACACCAACAGTAAATCAATCTCAAATTACATTACAAGAATCAAATGACAAATCATGAAAATGAAAGCATGAATCAAACTAAGAATCCCTTTCTCCAATATTACAAAACCCAAACTCTACATACTAAGATTCATTACAGACTTCTACTCGAATCCTCATTACTCTCTCCCTCATGAAGAGAGAGCACTCTCTTTTATACATGAGAGCCTCGAAGATAAGATAAGCATCTCATAATTATAGATCCACTTTTCTCTCAACCAATTTCTCGTTATTACAAAATATAATCCCTTCAAATCCTCACACATATCTCTCATATATCTTGGATAAGATATGTCAACCAAATATCCATTATCTTCTCCTTGGAATAGGCTTGAGTTATCTCCTCAAATCTTGAAATGGTGGAGGAAGTATTCGAGAAGTCCTTTTGTATTAATTCTTCACATATTCCTACACATTACAAATCTCACGCATTTTTGAGATATATATGAAAACATGTCAATTTTCTAATATTTAATCACAAAATCCCTTTTAGTACTAAAATGAATAAAGTGGAAAATAATAAGGTGAAACCCAAATATATTTGTGAAAATGATATCATGAAAGGTTAATGGGGCGATGAAATGTCAAGATTGATGAAGGGAAAGGTGAATGAAAATAGGACATTTTTGAGCCCCAACAATAGTTATGAGAGGATGGGCATTGAGTAGAACCAACCTTGGAGAATGTGATCAACTCCCATGGGTAAAAGAGAAGTTTGAGTTGCCATTTTGGGTAGTTTTTTAATGTATTTTTTTTAGAAGCAATGGAGTGGAGAACATTGGAGCTTGAGGGAAGCCATAGTAGGTGTTGTGAGAAGCTTGTTGGAGCTATTTTGCACGAATAAGTAGGTTTTTAGGCCTATAGAGAGGGATATTTTTTTGTGGCATATTTCCCTTGAATAGTGGACTATTTTGTTAGTTTTCTTAGGGAAAATAACATCCTTGGAGTCCCCAACATTACAGATTCCAGGCCAACCTTGTGTTGGATCCCTGGTGTGTAACACACCCAACCCCTAAGTGTCATTTTTAAGGGATCGAGAATAAGAATATTCATTTTTCTCGACTATCTCAAATTTCCTTCTTGACAGCTTTAACATTCTCTGCTCATCAAGAGTTTTCCAATGACTATAATTTCACTCAAAATTGATCTCTAAATCGAAATTTATAGCCCTCCAAGGTTCTCAGGTTATCATGGTCAATATCTATAATACCCTGGTTTTGAGCCCCATATTAAATAATGTATTTTGTTAATCTATGAAAGGCCAAAGTGACCAAATAATTAAAAGAGGCTAGTGTGCCTAGGAAATGTAATGTTTTGATCATTATTAATAATAAATACATCAGGGTGCTAGACGGACAAGGACAAGAATTATAGGGGGCTATGATTCCACAAGAGAGGGGGATTTAGGGGCTAAGTATTTATTTATATTTTATGTACCCATAATTGTTTTAATGGAGAGGAGTGGTTACGTGAGCTTCTTGGGGGAGGCCATGTGGTTCTTGATTTGCAAGTAAATATATAAACCCATCTTGTGGGTTATTTGAGGGTTCTTCTTATTCTTCTTCTCTCATTTATTCATTGTTCATTGGTCACACCTTTCATTATATTCTCTTTCCATTCATTCTCTCACCCACTCTTCATTCTTCATTCATTTTTTATCTTGGCTTGGGAAAGAAAAATGAATTGTGGAGAGGATTCATGGTTGGGTTGGCAGTAATGACTACTAGTGTATTCCAACCATGAATTAATGCATGCATGCCTGAGATGCTTTGGCATGTGTTAAGTTTTTCTCACATCTATGAATCTTAGGAGTCCCATCATGGATATTCTTGACTAGATGCACTAGAGCCCTTGAAGGAGGTGGACAACCTTAGGGACAGTGTGGAAGAGAAGGGGGTCCATTCTCTTGGGTTGTTTAGGTTGGATAGAAGAGAATTGGTGTACCTTGGATTTTTTAGTGTGTTGAGAAGTCGATGAGAGATTGAGTGCTAATTGGTTTGGGAAGCTGAGTGACACTCTGGAGCCGTCCTTGTGGACTCATAGCCCCGGCTCAAGGGTGACATTGTTGTTGAGACTTGGAACAACAATGTCTATGGTTGGGTGGAACGTCCTTGGTTTGCAGTCAATTGGTGATTCATTTCATTAAAGATAAGTTTTCTTTGTCATGTGTTTATCTGCTTATACATTTATTTTCGTTGTGTATTGATTAATATCTCTAAGATGTGCATTTTTTATTTTCCTGATTGTTAGTTATTGCTATGCATCGCATGTTTAAACATTTTGTATATTGTAGCATGAATATTGATCTATGCATGTGAATATTTCATGCCTCTTAATTAATTAAAAATTTATTAGAATTCAAAATTAGTTCAAAAACGAGCTTGAAGTAGCGTGCCAATCCTATGGGTGGTTGGGTACGTTACATATTGGTATCAGATCTTTAGGTTGAAACATCGGATCGGTATGGGTAGAACTGTGGACATGGTATAATGGTTAAAAATGGATATGTCCTTGCGATCTTAAAGCTCGGGAGAGATAACGCTGTATATATCTCACATAATCCAGAGTGTCGTACATACATCGATCCTTTGTAAAGGATCATAAATTCATGGTCGTTCCTTTTGGATCTCGGGAGCGATCACAGTCGTTGATCGAATCCAAGAAAGAGATGAAAAACTTTGGAACTTCATAGCTTCAACGATTATGGGAGATAACGAAGAAGCATGAAAAAGGTCGAAGTCACAAAGTCCAATTGACCGTCCAATCTAATAGGAGGCTCAGGTGAAATCTCAGTAGTTTGTTAGGGTCATCCGGTGTTGACCACTTCAGGAAGTTTAACTCCGGGAGAATCGAACCATTTTAAAACTACTATAACCCGAAGTCTCGGAGCGTCGAAGTCCTGAAATCTCATCGACCGTTAGATCGAGGGAAGAATTTGGGAGTAATGTCGACCATCAAATTTGGAGCAGAGATGGTGAACTGTCCATTTGATTGATGACGTGTTATATGCCATGTGGCAGGGGTATTGTGTGGGGACACGTGTCACCTGGATTCAGTACCTTTTGGACCCCAACCTATTCATTTTTTAGTGACATGTGGCACACATTCCATGGGTCAACGTCACCATAGGTGACATCAGCATGCCATGTCATCTACAGGAATATGGCCTCTAGAGGTGTCCAACGTCTCTACTAGCGAAAGTTTTGAATACCAAAGTCACGAATTCATGGAGACCTTCGATCTAAGATCCCTTCGAGACCTTTCTCAACCGTTAGATCAAGCAGGGGAAGGATGGTGTAATAACTTTAGAAAATATCAGTCTGGGGAAGTGAAACAACTTGAGAGTTGAAATGCCTCGTAGTCTCGGAGTGTCAAAGTCCCAAAATGATTAAGGATTGTCGATCCCAATGATTGATTAATTCATATTTATTGGATTAATCTAGTGGGAGGATAGCATAAGCGGAGGGTTTAACCGATGGTAATCGGTCATCGTCACTTTATGACCGTTTCGACAGGTATAACTCTTGAGAAGTTGAGCAACTCATGAGGGGAAATGTCCCGGAGTCCTAGAGTAACGAATTCATGCAATTCGTTGATCTAAGACCCTCCAGAATTGCTTGTGACCATCTGATTAAACAATGGAAGGATAGGGTAAGTGATTCAGTGGGTAAAACTCTAGGGGGGTTGAACAAATTAAGAATTGTAATGTCTCAAAGTCTCGGAGCATCGAAGTCCCAAACTAATTAAGAACCGTCCATCCCAACACCTGATTAAGTCATGGTCATTGATCTCGTAGAATCCTCCAGATGGGGCGGGACCGTCCATTCAATGGGATATCAAATCTTGATCGTTTGATCTACTAGTGGATTTTTTATAAGGGTTCAGTGAAGTTTACTCTGGGAGAAGTTGGAATATTGAAAAGGGAGAATAGTCGAAGGACGAATTTCGAAGGACTTGGTCCCAACACCGGTCCCATGATAAGGTAAAAGGTTCAATTCTAGGCATGAAGGGCCTAGAAGTAACCAAGCACTTGGACATTATGTTCGAACAATCTCCTATGTAGAAGAATACAGAGGAAGGCACTAAAGAGTTAATAAGCCCGTGGTTTCGATCCGTGGTCACATGGAAAGTGGTTTGAAAGAAGCACCTGTGCAGAATTTGAATTATGTACCAGTTAAAGGAGTTGTGGAATATTTCGACAAGATCTTGTTGCAAAACAAAATAAAAGGGGTTGGAAGTGATTTTTCGGGAATCCATAACTTTCAGCTCAGATATCAAATTGGGGAAATATTATAGTCATTGGAAAGATGATTCAGAGGAGAATAACATGAAATTGTTATAATTTGAATAATAATAATATATTTCTTCATGAATTGAGAAGAAAAAGGACTTGTAGCCTTGTTTGACAATTTTTTTTATAATATGCATAATTCTAACAAAATGGTTGCTTACACATTTTGCAGAATTAGGGGGTGTAAACATATTAGTTCAGTATAAGAATGCATATTCAAGAAATAGAAGAAGGAGAGGGAGCTTACAACCATGATAAAGAGGCCAAAGGTCAAAATATCAGTGTTGGTAATGGAGAGATAGAATCCAATAGACACAAGGGCAGAGGGGAGAAATAAACATTGGTAGAGATTGTGAGAAGCCTAAGAATAGAAGTGAAAAGTTACAAACCAGACAATGAGAGGTTGATGAAATAAAAAAACCAGAGAAATGATCAAGTGATGCAAAGCTTAAATCAGTTGCAGAGGCAAAAAAAGAATGGATCAAACTCAAAACATGAGGAAGAGGGAAGATGTCATGAAAGAAGAGATGACCACAAAAAAGTTGGTTATTCAATAAGTGCTAGCAAAACTCATAGAAATCACTCACCTCCCTACTCAGCAAGGAAATTCAATGCATATGAAGATTCCATAAGTAGTCCATAGGTGTCTCATGTTAGGCACCAAAGAAGAAGACATGAATTGGACAATTTGCAAGGAGAGTTGAGGAAGTTTAAGCCACCATCCTTTGATGGTGAAAGAGAAAGGAAAGATGATCCTAAAGCATGGTTGCTTGGACTTAGGAGGTATTTTAAATTGCATAACTACTCATCAAACCTAAAAGATAGAATTTCCACATACCATTTACATGAGAAAATTGTTATGTGGTGGGATCAGCTAAAGCAAGTTGAGCACATTAATGAGAGTAGGATCACTTGGAAGCAGTTCAAGATTTTTTTTCTAAAGGATTACCTTTCAGAGCACTTCTATGAAAACTAAATGTAGGATTTCTTTGAACTCGGGATGGTAAGCATGACCATGGAAAAGTACAAAAATAAGTTCTTGGGGTTGCTAAAGTATGCGTGGTTTATAAAATATGAGAAGGTGAAAGTACAAATATTTTTGAGTGGACTGGCATCCTTTTATAAAGAGAAGATCCAATATGATGAACCTAGGACTTTTATTGGGACCATTAGGAAGGATAGGTACTTGTATGAGCAAGGAAAGGGTAGAGAGTCTTTTCATAAATATTGGAATGGATTGGTTGGACAAGCATCATGTTGTCCTAGATTTTCATAACAAGACATTTACATGTCTTGATGAAGAAGGAAAAAATAACACCGTGAAAGGAGTTCCAAGACCCAAATATATAAGGGAGATTTCATCCTTACAACTGAAGAGATGTTTCAGAAAAGGATGTTAATCATATGCATCCCATGTGGAGTAGCCAGAAAATACAAAGGGGCCAAGCCTTGAATAATTTTCGGTACTGCAAGAGTTTGAATATATATTCCAATAAATACTCAGGTTGCCACCAAAGAGGGARATAGATTTCTCTATTGATTTAGTGCTAGGAGTTTCCCCGGTATCAAAAACACCTTACAGAATGAGTACACCATAATTAAAAGAATTACAAATGCAGTTGGAAGAATTGTTGAAGAAAGGGTACATACATCCAAGTGTTTCACCTTGGGGAGCACCAGTGCTCTTTGTCAGAAAGAAGGATGGAACTTTGATGTTGTGTATTGACTTTCAACAACTGAATAAATCCACTGTGAAGAATAAGTACCCTCTACCCATAATTGATGAATTCTTTGATCAACTCAGAGGGGAAAAGATATTTTCAAAGATATACTTGAGATTGGGATACCATCGGGTAAGAATCAAGGAAGAAGACATCCAAAGGACAACCTTTAGAACCATGTGCAGGCATTATGAATTTGTAGTGGTGCGATTTGGACTATCTGATGCACCAGTTGTCTTTATGTGTTTAATGAATGGCATATTCAGAAATTATTTCGATAAGTTTGTCATAGTATTCCTGGACGACATACTTATCTATTCTAAGTCAGAGGAAGAGCATGAACATCACCCAAGATTGGTATTGCAAGTGTTGAGGGAACATTATTTGTATGCCAAGCTTAGTAAGTGTTATTTTTACCAAAAACAGATCCATTACTTGGGACACATTATTTCAGAACAAGGTATAGAAGTGGATCTAGAGAAGATTGAAGACATTAGAAGATGGCCAACACCCAGGAATGTTTCAGAAGTCAGATCTTTTATGGGGTTAGTTGGTTACTACAGAATATTTATAGCAGGGTTTTCTAAGATTGCTCATCTCATCACTTCTTTCCAAAAGAAGGGAATTAAATTTGAATGGACAACGGAGTGTGAAGAGAACTTTAATTTGTTGAAAGAATTACTTACTAGTGCTCCTATTTTAAAGATTGTTGACCCAAATGAAAGTTTTGTGGTATGTACATATGCATACAAGGAAGGACTTGGCAGAGTCCTTACTCAAAATGGACATGTCATTGGTTATGATTCTAGAAATCTTAAAGAACACGAGAGGAACTATGCCACACATGACTTAGAACTTGCTACCATTGTTCACACATTGAACATGTGGAGGCATTATCTCATGGGGAAGAGATTTGAATTCAGAACAGACTATTTCTTGACTTCTATAGGGCTTCGGCCTGGATTTTCAAGGTTTCGTGACTAATATAAGGCCATTACAAGTCATAGAAACTTAAGGAGAAATATATTGTTGGATCTACAAATTATCCCTACAGAGATATTAAGTTTTCAAGCACACAACAGTTCATACTTGTCTCATTTCACAATTATTAGATCAATAATAAACATTACAATGTATCTCAACTTGCATGCATTCAAATTGTAGATTATAAACAACAAATTTTCTCTTAGATTCAAAACATTTGCACAAGCATTCATATATACCAATCACAGTCAGTTTTAGTACAAATTAGCACTTATGTGATTAGGGAGTTTCCAAATCCAACTAAGTGAGAGAGGATGCTTTTCCTCCCAACATTACGCCTTGTTGTAAAGTCACTTCCTAAAGCATGCCAAGCCATGGTACCACCAAGGAAATTGACTCGGCAGGGTTCCTAGTTTGCGATGATCCAGGAAGGTTACTCTACTTCCTCCTCTGACACAACAAAAGTTGCCACCTCCCACTGAGCTTTGGGTATCTGCGGGTTTATCAGGTGGTTTTTCAACTAGATTTCTTTTGCACAAGGGAGCCCCTTCTCTGCTCAACATTCCCTCGAAGACCTTCCCTTACTAGTGTCGGTGTTTGTCCAGTAACCACCAAGTTGCATCCCACTATTACTCCAGTTTGGAAATCAGGGTCTTCTCTATTCAGGGTGATCATCAACAACTCAAACAAGCTTCCTATTTTCTTCCATAAATCTCCTCTCTTTCCTTCTTTTTCATCAATCAACGCATTCAAACATCTGCACGTTGTTCTCTGTTATATGCTCTTTGTTCTGTGTGTGCATCGTTCTCGTCTGCTCTCTCCTTTTTTTCGTGTGTTTTCCTCCTCTGGTATTCTTCTCTATCTCCTCAGGATCTTTGTGACTTCATGCAGATGTAACTTGTAGTATTCCATTCACAGTATGAAGGGGTGGTTCCATGGTATCCCCTATCAGTTGTTCAATCGGCCTTTTCCCTCTGCAAGGGTCAACTTCCTATATTTATTAATTACTCAACCACCAATGCGACCCTCTTTAATGGTCATGTGGTTTCATGTATGCCTAGTATGGTCATAGGTGTATTTATTTATGTTTACAAGCATAAACAAGCTTGTTGTGAAAGCTTCCTATTATCTTTGTTGATGCATCTCAACTCCACTACACTCAACCGTTACATCAGTCCCTTTGCCTCATCAATTTCCTCTGGTGTATCATGGCCAATACTATCAAGGTTGTTCCTTCTTAGTCAACATTTTGGTGTTTATATTAAATCAAAACACAATTACATGCCTCATAACATTAGCATATGAAGTTTGTGCACAATTACAATCTTGGGGGAAAATAGGGTGTTACATCCCCCCCCTTAGAGAAATATTGTCCTTGGTGTTTAAAACACCATGTATATACAATTATACAGTAAACAAAAATGGGTATGCCATTTTAATGGCGTCTTCCATCTCCCGTGTAACTTCATCTGCTCCAAAGTGCTTCCATTGCACCTTGACCTGCACGATGGCTTGGTTCTGGAGCATTGTTTCTTTCTTGTCCATGATGCATTGGGGTTCTGGCTATAAGTCTCCCTCTGGTTCCACCTGTATTACATACCAATCAATAACAAGATTAGAATCATGTACATATTTCTTTAACAAAGACACATGTAATATGTTATGTGCTCTAATAGTAGGTGGTAAAGAAAGTATGTATGCTATTGGTCCTATTCTCTCTAGGATTTCAAATGGTCCACGATATCGGGGAGCCAATTTATCACGCATCCCCATTTTCAGAGAGATCCTCTTAGGTTTCACCCAGAGATACACTTGGTCTCCTACTTTGAATTCTCGAGGGGTTATTTTTCTATCAGCATAGCTCTTCTATCTATCCTGGGAAATCTTTAGGTTTTTCCTTATCTTAACTATGGCTTGTTCCATTTCCTTCAGTAATTTAGGTCCAAGTGTGATTTTATCCATAGGATTGTTCTAACTAATCGAGACTTTGCACTTTTTTCCATACAGATCCTCGAACAGACTCATCTTTGATGATTATAGATAACCATTGGTGTACGCAAACTCTACCAAACGTAGATATTCTTCCCATTGCTTGGGTCGATGCATAACATGCATCCATAACATATCGTCTAACACTTTATTCACCCTTTCATCCTGACCTTTTGTTTGAGGGTAGTAGGTCATGCTAAATGCCAATTGTGTTTCTAAACCTGCAAATAAGATTTTCCATCAATTCGAGGTGAACTTATCATCTCTATCTAAGATTATGGTTTTAGGAAAACCATGCAATATGAATATTTCTTTCATAAAAACATCGGCAACATCTATTGCTTTATAAGTATATTTTATGGGAATAAAATGATTTTCCTTGCTCAACTTATCCACTACAACCATGATGGCATCATGTTGTTTGATTGTCCTTGGTAAACATGTGATGCAATCCATGGAAATCACTTCCCATTTCCACTCTAGTATTTGTATAGGCTACAATAGTCCAGCGGGGTGTATGCTTGACTTTTACCTATTGGTACTCCAAGCACTTCGCAATGTAATGAACAATGTCTTGCTTCATCCCATGCCAATAATACAATTGTCTTGTTTTTGTTATCATTTTCTGGTAACCAAGGTGACCTACATAAGGTCTCATATGGAATTCAACCATAATCAAGCGCCTCAAATCCATTGAATTAGGCACATCCAACATGTTGTTGTACAACAACATATTATCATCCCTTAGATGATATCCTTCATACCTATTTTCCCTGGGTTCCTACTGCAACTTTTCCTTCACTTGATTGAAGAACGCATATTTCTGCAAAAGGGTCGTAATCCTTAATTGAATGCCAGACTCTCCTATGCTTGTTGTTGCTAATTGTATTGTCTAAACACTTTGTCCGAGCGTGTTGGCTACTCCGTTCTCTTTTCATTTTAAGTGTTTGATTTCAACGTCAAGCTCAGTTATTAGCACCATCCACCTGGCATGTTTAGCATTCAACCTTGGCTGGTCAAACAAATACTTAGAACCATAATGGTATGTCATGAGGATAAATCTCCTCCCGAGCAAGTAATGTCTCCACATATTTAGTGCATGTACAATTGTTTCCAGTTCTAGGTCATGAGTAACATACTTATGCTCATGTTCGCTCAACTTACATGATTCATAACAAACCACTTTTCCATCTTGCATGATAACTCCATTGATTCCTTATTTGCAAGCATCTCTACAAACCATGAAGTCTCTTTCTGGGTTTGCAATATTTAAAACATGGGCGTTAGTCAATAATTGCTTCAGTTGTTGGAAGCTATCTTCATATTTTGGTTACCACACAAACTTTTTCCATTTTCTTTGTAAGGAAGTAATAGGATTTTCGATCTTGGAGAATCCCTTGATGAACCTTTTGTAATATCCAGACAATCCCATGAAGGATCTCACTTCTGTCACGTTTCTAGGGGCATGCCAATCCATGATTTCCTTGATCTTTGCAGGGTCTATTGCCACTCCTTCAACAAAGATTACATGGCCTAGATACTAGATTTCCTTTTTAAAGAAATCACACTTGTTGAACTTGGTGTATGTTGATGATTGCAACTTCGTGATACATCCTCTAGGACATGTTCTCCTCTAAGACTGAGTTGAGTTGACCTGTGAGAGAGCCCATGTGTTGGGTATGCCCATGTGATGGGTGTGTCGTTCCTTTCTGGACTAAGATGAGGTGATGTGTGCCCCTGTGTAGGGTGAGGATGCCGATGAGATGGGTGTGTCATTCCTCTCTGGATTAAAATGAGATGATGTGTACCCCTATCTGGGATGAAGGTGCCCATGTGATGGGTGTGCATCAGAATCTGGACTGAGTTGGTATGATGTGTCGTCTCATGCCTTGTGGACTCAGTTGAGTTAGGATTGAGATGGTACTCCAGATGATTCTCCTGTGGACTCAGTGAGATAGAGATCTGTTGAGTAGAACGTCCCTGTGGCTGAGCACGGGTGGGCGTGTCCCTAGTGGCTAAGCACTAGTGGATGTGTGAATCCCTTTCTATATTGTATGAGAGTAAGATTTACATGTTACCCTAATTGTGATGTAAAGGGTACAGGTCAGCTCCACCATATGTGAAAAATAATTAATGTTTATTGTAATAATTAATTATTTTCTGAGTTATTGAGGTCATCCATGTTGTTCCAATAGACACCACTTTTGGTCTATCCAGTCTAGTATAAATAAAGTTGATTTCCCCATTGAGGAAACACACAAGTCACCTGTCATTTGGAAATTTCAGCAAGTACATTTCTAGGGCTGAAGTGCGCACCTCACTTGGGCGCAAGTTTCAAGGTAGTAGAGCACCCTCTTGTGTGCTTTAGGGTTTCATGGTTAGAGGATGTTCTCTTGAGAATATAGCAAAGGATTGTTGGGTTTTTCTCCCTTGTTGAGAAGGGTTTTCCCAGGATATTTCTTGTGTTCTTGTGCATGGTTATTCTTCTTGTGATCTTGGTCATTGCAGCACTTGTAAATTGTGTAGTTGCATTTGTTCATGGTTCAAGTAAATGCTAAAATGAAATAAACCTCATGATTGAGCCTAACATAGTGAAAATTCAACAATGTACAATTGGTGTTCTCTTAACACCTGTAGTACCATTTTGAGTTGTTCTTCATGCTCCTCTTAGTTATTAGAATACACCAAAGTGTATTCCACAAATACTAAGAAAAACTTGTCTAAATACTTACTGAACACATTATTCATCAAACACATGAACGTAGTTGGATCATCTGTAAGCCAAAATGACACTACAACAAACTCATAGTGTCGGTACCTTGTCCTAAAGGTTGTCTTGTGAATGTCCTCATATTTAATTTAGACTTGGCGATATCCCGACCTTAAATCTATGTTTGAGAAAACCGTAGCCCCTCTGAGTTGATCAAATATATTGTCTATTATAGGAAAAGGGTATTTTTTTTCTTGATGGTCATCTTGTTCAGCTGTCTATAATCGATACATAGTCTCAAGGTACCATATTTCTTCTTTACAAACATGACCGGTGCTCCCCATGGAGACACACTCGGCCTCATGTAATCCTTGTTCAACATCTCTTTCAGTTTCACTTTCAATTCCACCAAATCTAGTGTACTCATCATGTATGGAACTCTTGATGCTGGCACTACTCTAGGCATGAGATCGATTGAAAAATTAAGATCTCTTTTCGGAGGTAATCCAGGTACTTCCTCAGGAAACACGTCCCTGAACTCCCATAGCATTAGGTGATCTTCAGCCTTAAGCTCCTTGCCTTCTGTCGAGTTTAATACTTGTATGGAATACAAGGGACACCCTTTTCTTCCAAACTTCCTGAGTTGCAACGCTGATATTTGTCTCATAGAGATTGGCTTTTGAATGCCTTGCAAAACTCTTGCATTGGCTTCCTCATCTTCACACTCTAAAATTTTCTCATAATAGTTTAATTTTTCCTTATGGGTGGCTAACCAATCCATGCCCAACAACACATCATAAGAACCAACGGGTAGGATATTTAGAACCGTTTGGGTCTAAAATCCCTCCATCCCAACTAGACAAGCTTCCACCACCTTCCTCTTTGTTCCACTGGCTAACTGAACTAACCACACTTTAGTGTGCTTCTTTCTTTGTATTGAACATGCCTCAAGCACTCGAGGTGAGATATAACTAAGATTAGATCCTAGGTCAATTAAAATAGAGATAGGTTGTTTAGTAGTAATACCTTCCAATTCCACCATAGAGGCTTTGTGGTCTGCTTGCTAATTTTCTATCATTGCATAGATCCTCAACACACTCCTAGCTATGGCATTGACTGTAGCTACCTCCTGTACATTGTACACTCTTCGATTGTCATGTTGGAGGTGGGGAAAATCCCTCAATAAATGGAGCTCTCCACATCCCCCGGCATTGCAAGGGTCCTTTCTTGGGCTCCTCTATTCTTTCCCTTGTTTTTTTTGTTGGTTTATTCCTACTTTGAGACAGAAAAAAAATTGGATGCACACTCCTGCTTGACTGACCCACTTGTTCATCCTTTCTAGATTTCCTGTGGGGAAAAGGCTTGAATCCCCTCTTCTGGAATCCACTCATGTCCTTCCTTTTCCAATATTTGGAAGACTCATGTTTGTGTTTAGACTCATCATAACAACATTTGGCCTTACGAATGGTGTCCTCCAACGTCTTGGGTTTGTCAAACTCAATTCGATGTTGGTAGGACTGTGGTAACCCACTAAGAAAACGTTGGATTATCACCTTCTCATGCTTAAGGTAGGGAAAATACCTCAACAACTCCATAAATATTTTTACATATTGTTACGAGGGAAAAACTCTCTATGGCCAAGGGTAAACCACAATAGACAGGTATGACTGTAGAAATCTACTCAATTCCAACATATGCTATATAAACCAATGTGCAAGTGAGATAAGAAAGAAGCCTACCTCATTCCAACGTTTGAAGATGTCCATCGTTGAGCACTTCGACTCAAGACTTTATACATGTGACAAGTTCTCAACAAGCAAGTAGAGCAAGCATATGGTGATAATATAAAAGGTTAGCACATTAGATAGAATAATCCATTAATAAACATTACAAACATGCCCATGGATAATAATCATATATTTGCATGATACCAATAGGACAGGAAAGGAGTATTTCTATTAATAAATGATCAACAGAAGTGATAACATTACAGACTTCTGTGTTGGCACGGTTCAGAACCAAGAAACCAAGTTCCTTCCAACTGGGTCTCCACCACTTCAATCCTCCACCAAAGGCAAGCTCATAGAAAAGAGACAATGAGGGTCTCTCAACAATAGGGAAAGATCTTTGGGGATGAACATTGTTTTCAGACTTGAGGGAAAAAGGGATGCAGACTCAATATGAAGTAATTTCTCCAGGGTAACTTTGCTCTCAAAGTTGAATGCTTTCTCCCTCCTTTTCCATAGCTCAGAATTACGCTCTTATAGCCTTCAAAATGCAACTGAAGGGTCGAGCTGGAACATTTCCAGTATATGGAAGGCCAAAGATCAGAGATCTCATGTCGTGACATGGAAACCCAGCTCCATTTTTGTATTTTCTAGCACAAATCCCGATGTACACGGGTTGTAGTGGAGCAGCCTATGTATACGCATGTTGTATAGTAGATAGGGCACGTATATGTCAAAAAATGTGTATTTTTGGCTCTGGATTCATCAAAAAGGGATGATAAGCCTGCATAGGGAAATGGAAAAAGGCCCTATGTGCAAGATAGCAATGGTGAGGCAAATATTTCTATACAATATGCCCCTTAATGTGTGAGATCAGAGGAGTATCTGCGATGGCCGAAATACATTATAAATAACCCATGAGTGGAGTGGTAGAGAACCAACTGGACGAACTCGATTGCTCATTACATTATGTATTGACTTTGCATACATGGTTTTCAAGAATACAATGCATATCCATGTGGAAAATATACCAAATAAGTGTTTGTGGCCATGAATAGGCATATACAATTGTTGTTATATGCCAAAAATTTTCATAGTCACGAACAAGGCCCAGTGAAACCAGTCTCAAAAATAGTCTGAAGATACCTATATACTATGGAGTACAATTTGATCTCCCATGATCACTAAAGTTGAACAGGTGTTGGTACAATGAAAGGGAAGCAACAACTCAAGAAAGTTGCAGCCACATAGTGATGTCCTCAAGTCTTCTACGCTATCCACCAAGGGTGCAATTCTACATCATGTGAATAAAGGAGTTGAGGTCGAACATAATGAGACATCGTTTGATTGCCGATCATTGAGGTATACCGTTAACATACGTGAGACAACCTACCAATAATGAAAGTAGGTATCAAGGCACCAAGTACATTCCTACAAGTGTGAATAAAGGAGTCGGTGTCGAACACTTGAGAAATCCATTGATCAGGAGACATTTATGTATTCCCATCTGGCAATGGCGAGAGAGACTGCCACTAATGACTGCAAGCCTCAAGGTACTCATAAAACTCTCGGTCACATATCCAGAATAAATGAGTTGAATTCAATGGAAAGAGACCCGCTGAAAGGAGAGCATTAAGGCATCTCTCGTCAGTCATCACGAGAAACAAAGAAGAAGCTTCATGATTTGGTGGAGATCGGACGAAGAACATGTTCACGAACCAATTACCCTGTGCGTCTTTCGCGTGTATCAAATGCAAGCGGTACACGAGAAAGACCCTTTGAATAGCAGCCAATGATGAAAACTACTGACAAAGGCGAGGAAACCACCAATAAGGCTAATGGCATCCAAGACACTACACGAATCCCAAAGTGTGAATAGATGTCTTGCCATCAAACACAAGGGAAACCACCTAGTCAATGACCAATGATGAAATGTCGATTGTTGGGTTCAAGGTGACCTACCGATGATGCAAGTAGGTCCAGGGTGCATGATAATACCATAGTATCATGTGATTATGAGACAAACTGAGGGTATGGCCGATATGCAAAGTCAATATTTCTGAGGAGTGGCCGACACAGGTTGATAGACTTCCTTTGAACAAGAGCATGAGACATATGGTGGAATCCGGCAGCATAGACTCAATGATGTGACTATTATATGCAGGAGGCATCAATAATGTTCTCTATAGGGACTGGAAGAGTAACCGATCGGTAGAGAAAACTCTGTGACGAGATCAACTTCCTAAGGCCATGCTAAACCCAAAATTATGATGACACAAGGACTCGATAATTTTGTGCTCTGTTCAAAGGCGACACGATTGCTGCCAATTATAATATAGTACTCCCTTCCTGCCTGTATTTTTTTGTTTTTTCATAACAAATGAATGTTATGATACCGAGGAGGAAACATGTGTCGCAAGTAAGAAAAACTAGTTCCAGCAGTGGAACGTACCTATACTTAATGCAAGGAAATGCATGTGGGAGATGGACACTCAGGGTGATGTTCCCTCCAGGGTATAGGGTGTCAAATTGCGAAGGATATAAACAAGGCTTTTCTTGGTTGAGGATGCAAAAACTGCTTAGGCAACGATTTATAACGTGAGGCGAGAACTGGCTAAAGGATCAATACTGCAAGCGAGGGCATGAGATGCAATCACAACTTAACGCCAAAAAATATCCTTTTTTATGTCTTTTAGTCTACTTGGTGTGAAAAAGGGGTAAACTTGTGCCAAATAGACATCTTTTCAAATCCAATTTACGGGTGTGAAAAAGACAAGTTCACTCGGCAATCTTTTCTATTTTTGATAACGAGTTGGAAAAGAGCTTAACTAAGACTCATGACCTTTCAAATCCAATTTAACGAGTGTGAAATGGACAAATCACTCAGCAATATTTTCGGTTTTTAGACAAGTCAGAAAAGAGCTTAACTAAGACTTACTAGGAAGATTCTAGGCGGCAAGCCATGGGGGAGGCCAAGGCTCTCGTACCGATCTTCTATGGAATGTCAGTGTCTTACGAAGAACTGACACAAGCTCGGGAAGAACCAAAGCTCTCCAAGTTGAGGAGGACAAAGTGCTAATGGAGGTAACCGTCTCTGTGTTATATCGGATAATGTCTCTTCCTAGAAAAGACATAGGCGGAGGCATTGGAAACCCCACAAGACCATCCCAATCAAAGGGAACCTCGTCAAGACTTGGAGGGAGAGAACACGGGAAGATTAAAACTCTCTCTTGTTCAGAAGGTGAAGTAATAGAAATGCTAAGGACATGGAATAGAAGGTATAGAACCAGAACCAAAAGAGCGGGATCGACCAAAAATTGCATTGGCATGACTGCTTCCTTAAACTTGTCACTCTCCGAGAGAAGAGTGGGGTCGATCAAATATTGCATTGATACAACCACTTCCTCAACCATTGGTTGAATAGGATGCGAGACAACAAGGTCAAGAGGTGCATCACCCCAAAAAACAGGAGTGATGTTGGTCGAAGATTGCATCAACACGATCGTTGGTTGAACAATATGCGGGGCAACAAGGTCAAGAGATGCATCGCCCTCAGACACTGGAGAGGTGTCAGTCTTAGACTTCTCAACTCCCTGTCTTAGACACATATGTTGATTTAATTGCCTTGGAGAAGTTTACTCACAAAATCCTATTCCAAGGCACTAAATCCTAGACTAGTTTGTGCACCCTAAAAATAAAATCGTGACTAATCAATTTTAGTTTAAAGCATAAATTTGATTGGTCGTGATTACTCAAAAGGGTATGGAAGTGAAATTCATGATGTTATGACTCTGCAAGAAGATAAACATGAATATAATGCAAAGTGTATCTTTAACTTTTCAATGAATGATATGCTAATAAAAATAGTTCAATTTTCAATTTCAACTCTGCAATTCAGAAGTAAAATGCAATCTTTTTCTAAATGCACTAAGCTAATGATAAGGGTTCAAAGACAAAAATGATAACCAATGAAAAATGCCTATTTTTTTGTATTTTCAATATATTAAAGAGAAAATGCATGGACTAAAAAGAAACCTGATATATAAATTCTACTGTGTATAAATGAAATAACTCAAGAAGAATACCAAGCAGCCAAGCAAACAGCCCAGGGTTCAAGGACAAATCAAAAATGAAAAACAAAGAGAAAGACTACGCCCAAAAATTCAACTCCAAACAGGTTTCCTGTCATCCCAAAGAATCTCAACAGGCACTACAGAGACCTAAGAAGGCTCAGCAAACATCAAATCCCACCCAACAGTCACTAAACCAAGCAAACAAGCAAGGGAAAGTAGTATACACGATTGTTCAGGAGAATAGAGCGTATATACGCATCCTGCAGTGAGACAACAAACGTGTATATGTGACTGTCAAGGCAAAAGGAGCGTATAGGCTTTAAAACAAGGCCAGGCAAGGGTAAAAAGGCTAAAAACTCAGACCTTGAGTGAACAAGATTCTGTCAAGCAGTGATACGACAAGAAACACAAAGGAAAAAGAGAAACGCAAGAAGAAAAAGTACTTCAACCCTTAGAAGGAAGATCTCTCCCCAGTATGGTCGCCAATTCTGTTACGAGGGAAAAACTCTCTATGGCCAAGGGTAAACCATAACAGACATGTATGACTGTAGAAATCTACTCAATTCCAACATATGTTATATAAACCAATGTGCAAGCGAGATAAGAAAGAAGCCTACCTCGTTCCAATGTTTGAATATTTCCACCGTTGAGAACTTCGACTCAAGAATTTATACCTGCAGCAAGTTCTCAACAAGCAAGTAGAGCAAGCATATGGTGATAATATAAAAGGTTAGCACATTAGATAGCATAATCCATTAATAAACATAACAAACATGCCCATGGATAATAATCATATATTTGCATGATACTAATAGGACGGGAAAGGAGTATTTATATTAATAAATGATTAGCAGAAGTGATAACATTACAGACTTCTGTGTCGGCACGGTTCGGAACCAAGAAACCAAGTTCCTTCCAACTGGGTCTCCACCACTTCAATCCTCCACCAAAGGCAAGCTCATAGAAAAGAGACAATGAGGTTCTCTCAATAATAGGGAAAGAGCTTGGGGGTTGAACACTATGTTCAGACTTGAGGGACAAAGGGATGCAGACTCAATATGAAGTAATTTCTCCAGAGTAACTTTGCTCTCAAAGTTGAATGCTTTCTCCCTCCTTTTCTATGGCTCGGAATTGCGCTCTTATAGCCTTCAAAATGCAACTGAAGGGTCGAGTCAGAACATTTTCAGTATATGGAAGGCCAAAGATCAGAGATCTCATGTCGTGACATGGAAACTCGACTCCATTTTTGTATTTTCTGGCACAAATCTTGATGTACGCGGGTTGTAGTGGAGCAACCTGCGTATACGCATGTTGTATAGCAGATAGGGAGCGTATATGTGGAAAAATGTGTATTTTTTTCTCTGGATTCATCAAAAAGGGATGATAAGCCTGCATAGGGAAATGGAAAAAGTCCCTATGTGCAGGATAGCAATGGTGAGGCAAATCTTGCTATAACACATACACATCCAATGTAAGTTGTCCCATCTTAAGCTCATGGAATTCCTTTATCTTGTCATCGTAATACCTTTCAGATAGGTAAGATTTACAAAAGTATTTCTTAAACTGATTCTAGGTTAATTTTCTTTCCTTTATTATTTTGATTTCCTTGAGGTCTTCCCACCAAATGGAAGCCCCTCCATTCAGGTTAAACACTGCAATCCTTGCCTTGGTATTGTCTGAATAATTATGCACTTGAAAGCACTTTTTCAACCCAAATAGCCATGCTTCAACTTCCTCTCCTTTCTTTATCTCTACATGAAAGGTTGGTGGCTTATCCTTTTTGAATTCTTCGGTCTAAAAACTCTGAGAACTATTTCTCTTTATCTTCTTAGAAATGTTGGATTTTGTGCCGCTACTAGACTGTCTTGCTGAAATAGTCTTACGGCTAGAAGATTTTGTGGAAACGCCTCCACTCGATTCGCCTTTCTTGGCACCCCGATGCTTCCTTCTGGAAGAACTCCTTCCCACATTTCTATGAGCCAATCCATATTTTTTAGAATCCGAAGGGGTTTTCAACCTCTCTGACTACTATAATTATGCATTGCTAGGGCCTTGCTGCATATGTTTTTGAATTTTGGACAGACTCTGCAGTAGAATTACATTCAACTCCACATGTTTGGCATGGGCATTCATAAGCCTCTCATTATCTACCTTCAGACTTATCACAGTGGCCATCAAATCTAGAGGGGTTTCTCTATCCCTCCGACCATCAGACTCTTCATCTTTGAGGTGCGAGGTGTTGTACATACAGTGTAACACCATTCACCTTTGTGGATTTTCAATTCGCTCTACATGTTGAAACAACAATCATAATTATCATTTCTATGTCAACATATTTTTGAAAACATGCATTCCAAACAACAAAAAATCCTTTAAAACAGTCTTAAGCGATCTTGGTGACCCATTCAGGCTTAGAGTTTGAACTCTTCTCTGATACCACTTTGTAACACACCCAACCCCTAAGTGTCCTTTTTAAGGGATGGGTCATTATAATCTTCGCTTTTCTCGACTATCTCAAATTTTGTTCTTGACAACTCTAACATTCTCTTCTCATCAAGAATTTTCCAATGACTGTAATTTCACTCAAAATTGAGCTCTAAATTGAAATTCACGGCCCTCCAAAGTTATTGAGTTATCATGGTCAATATCCATCTCACTTCCACGTGGCATCCACATGGTACCGTGTCACTCATACCATCTAATGTGGCGCCAACATGGCACCGAAGTGGCACTTGCCTAAATTTCCATGGGGGAACTTCAATCCACGTAAGCCTATAGTCATCGAAGTTCGGGCCTTCTTCCGGTTTGCTCAACTTTTATCTCTGACTGGTACAACTTCGAAGAGCATTCCCTTTGATATCGTTCGTTCGACGTTCGAAAAGTTCGGGCAGTTTCACTGCTCCGAAATCAGGGTATCAAGGAATATTATTGCTTCTCGATGGACGACGTTGATGCATTTTATGGTCTCCCTGACCAACAGTTCAGATTTGTTTGAGAGTCTAAAGTGCTCCTATCTAGTTGGGCCACACTCAACTCGTCAACCAATCAATGATTGACATATGTAGTCCTAAGGACACTCTAGTTGCCTTGATGGCATGCCACATCATTCATGACGTCAACAGTTCGTCTCTTAACCTAAATGGGACTTACGGTAGATCGATGGCTACCATCGACTCTCCCCCCCCCGACTTACGGTAGATCGATGGCTACCATCGACTCTCCTCACATACCCACGGCCCTCTGGATCTATCTTCCATCAAATTCATACTCAGAACACTTTGGAAGATTACCCTGAACCATTCGGAGTTAATCCCGAAAACGGTCAGCTTCACACTAGCTAGATCTGCACTCACCCTTGTTGACCAATCGACTTTAGACATGCATCTTCATAATGATGCTCTCGGTTAGCATCATCTTTCTCCTTCCTCTCGATCGGCTAGGTGGGACCCTTGATGATCAATGGTTGAGGATTAACTCACTCGCTTCCAGAGATACGACCCACACACGCTCAACTTCGGAGTCTCTCATTTGGTGCTTTTGCACAACACATGAGATCCCCCGCCCGAAAGTCCCACTCTGAATAGTCCATTTTGGCGTCTCTCGTTCGAATCTTTTCGCACAACACTCGAGGGTTCCCTCTGAAACTTCCACTCTAAATAGCTCACCGTGATCAATGTTTAAGATCTCTCCATATCTACGACTTTCGTTCTCTACTTATTAACACAGGGCTTTATGGAGATATAACGGTTTGTTTGAGGACTTAGCCATTTCTTGAATTCTACAGGGCTTCAGCCTGGATTTTCAAGGTTTCATGACTACTCTAAGGCCATTACAAGTCATAGAAACTTAAGGAGAAATATCATGTTGGATCTACAGATTCTCCCTACAGAGATATTAAGTGTTCAAGCACACAGCAGTTCATGCTTGGCTCATTTCACAATTATCAGATCAATAATAAACATTACAATGTATCTCAACTTGCATGCATTCAAACCGTAGATTATAAACAACAAAGTTTCTCTTAGATTCAAACATTTTCACAAGCATTTAGGTATACCAATCACTATCAGTTTCAGTGAAAATAAACACTTATCTGATAAGGGAGTTTCCAAATCTAATTGACTGAGAGAGGATGTTTTTCCTCCCAACCTTAGGCCTTCCTATGGAGTCACTTCCTACAACACGCCACTCTCGTTCCAAGCCATGATACCATCAAGGAAATTGACTCAACAAGGTTATGAGTTTGTGATGATCCAGGAAGGTTACTCTCCTTCCCCCTTTGACACAACTGAAGTTGCCACCTCCCACTGAGCTTCAGGTCTCTGTAAGTTTATCAAGTGGTTTCTCAACTGGATTTCCTCTACACAAGGGAGCCCCTTCTTTGCTCAACCGTCTCTCGACAACCTCCACTTACCAATGTCATTTTTTGTCCAGTAAGCACCAAGTTGTAGCCCACTATTGCTCCAATTTGGGAATCTGTGTCTTCTTTGTTCAGGGTGATCATCAACAACTCAGACATTCTTCCTATTTTCTTCCAGAAAGCTCCTCTCTTTCCTTCTTTTTCATCAATCGTTGCATTCAAACCTATGCTCTTTGTTCTGTGTTCTTTGTTATGTGTGTGTGTCGTTCTCATCTGCTCTCCTCTTTTTTTTTCTGTGTCTTCCTCCTCTAATCTTCTTCTCTATCTCCTTGGGATCTCGGTGACTTTTTGTAGACGTAACCTACAATCTGCAATTCACAATCTGAAGGGGTGGTTCTGTGGCATCCCCTGTCAGTTGTTCAATTGGCCTTTTCCCTCTGCAGGGGTCAACTGCCTATATTCATTAATTGCTCAACCGCCTCTACTAACCTCTTTAATGGTCATGCGGTTTCATGTATGCATGGTATGGTGCTAGGTGTAGTTTTTTATGTTTACAAGCATAAATAAGCTTGATGTGCAAGCTTCCTATTTTCTTCATTGATGCTTCTCAACTCCACTACACTCAATCGTTCCATCAGTCCCTCTACCTCATCAATTTCCTTTGGTGTATCATGGTCAATACTATCAAGGTTGTTCCTTCTCATTTAGCGTTTTGGTGTTTATGATAAATAAAAACACAATTACATGTCTCATAACATTAACATATGAAGTTTGTGCATAATTACAGTCTTGGGAAAAACAGGGTGTTACATGGAGGGAAGAGGGAAGGCCTGAGGGACTACGTGTAGTGAAGGGGGATCCCAATTCCTTGGGTTGCATAGGTTGAGGGGAAGAGAGTTGGAGTATTGGGATAACTGTTAGAAAACTGGTTGGTTGTGGGAGTGAATTGGAGTGTGATAGAAACACCCTTTTTTGTGGAATTGTAGCCCTAGATCGGGGGTGATTTGTTGTTGATATTTGGAGCAACAAATCTACAGTTGGAAGGAATGTATGTCCCCTGCAGTCAGTTGCTCATTTGTTGTTAAAAGATAAGTGATTTTATCCATGTTTTATCAATTTTATTCATGGGTTTTTATTGTTGTAAATGAATTCTGAATTTATAGCAATTTATATGTTGATTTATGAATGATAAACGAGTTGCATTCATGTTTAATTAGTGTTGTTAGATGCTTTTAGTTTATTGGCATCATAAAAAAAATATGGGTTATGTAGTGGGGACACTATAATTCCTATGTGCTTTTATGTAATGTTCATGATGATAGTGTCGTGTAACTTTGAAGGATAATGTAAGCTTTGTGTGGATTGCTTTGATAATGATTTGTGAAAAAAGACAAGAACAAAATTGAGCTCTTGGGCCAATTGAAAACTTATAATTGGAATATGAATGGTGATGTGTGATATGCAAATTGTGGATGAGGAATTGTGTTCTAAATTGCATGTTAATGAAAATTTGTTATTCATATTTTACTCTGAAAGTAAGATTATGTTTTAGTTATACTTTACAAAAAAATCACTTGTATTCAATGTGGTTTGTAGTTAAGTTAATTTAATCTATTTTTAAGGTATGATTTTACTAGTAAAGTCTACTGAGGTATACATACCCTACCCCCTCTGGATTTGAACTTGTGACCTCTTAAGAGGAAACACATGTTCTTAACCATTAGGCCCACTCAGGATATATTCTAGATGTTATTTTTAAAAAAAAATCTCAAATCCTCATTCTCAATAATCATATGTGGTATATGTTATTATTTCATGATGCAAACCTAAAGAGAACCTCAATCTATGAAAAGTTTTATATATATATATGTAATTATTTGATTATGATGAATTTAAAAAAAAAAAGATTATGTTAAAGAAGTGAAGTTTAGACAGGAGACATAAACTTTCTTACATCACCTCTACTGGGACATTGCTCTTGGGGATCCTCGATGGCTGCTACAAATCTGTTTGAAGTGTATGAGAAATATTCAAAATGATCATCCTTCATTTCCTATGGTGAAAGTGGTGAAAGAGATGTGACAAAATGTTTTAAGAATATCTTAGAAATTGGACAACTAAAATTTATAAATTCTCAACATTGGATTGGACACTAGTTCAAATATTGTCATTTGATTGTGTGGTCGAACAAAAAAACTAGGAGAAGTAATGATCACACTTCATTTTTTATGGTGTTGTTTAAAAGTTGTATGTTAAATTTGAAAAATCTTGAGGCATTCAGATTATACAGATTTAACCATTCAAATCTGCAGATCCAACAATCTCTCACCATGTACTAAAATGTTTTAAAACTTTCTTAAAGAACAGATAACTACCATTTATAAATTCGCAACATTGACTTTAACATTTTTTCAAATATAATCATTTCATTCTATGCCTTAAAACAATTTTTTTAAATGTAAGCACTATATCTCACGTACTTGTGACGTACTTGTGATACTTCCAAAATGTTTTAAAATTTTCTTAGAGGATTGATAACCAAAATTCATAAATTTTCACATTGGACTTCACACTTGTTTAAATATTATCATTTGATTGTGCCTGAAGAAAAGACTTTAAAAGATTAAATGTAAGAGCTATATCTCACACTTGTGGTACTAGTATGTGGTGAGTCTATCAGAGATTTCCAAAATCTATAAAAACAAGTTATCAAATTCAATCCTTAACTAACAAAAAGTAGGCCCAATGTTTTTTCTGGCTGTCTCAACAACAATAATGTTAAAGTAATGTTAAAGTTTAGTTTCCATATCAAGAAAAAAAATCCAAATCTTGAACATTTCACAATCTCAATTATGTATAATAAATGTCCACACATGTACATATTTTTAAATATATTTATAATTCATATAAATATACCTTATATATTTATAAAGTCAATTTGAAATATATATTTAAAATCAATTTGGATTTATTCTTTTGCAGGTACCCAAAACCTTGGCAACTACCCCATACAAAACAAAAACCAAAAATAGCAAAATGAAAATACAAACAAAATACCAAACATGATAGTTCTTATCTAGTCTTTGCTAGAAGAGGGATATTAATATATTTCCAATTTATTTCATTTCCAAGTTTCTTGCTAAAGATTCTTATGTAAAAATTTGAGAATTTTTGTTTTTACAGAATTTGTTTTATTGTTTTTCATGTTTGTTTCATGACAATTTTAACTTCATTTTTAAGTTTCTTGCAGAGATTAAGATTCTTATGTAGAAAATTGACCTCCTTTTTTACAAATTTCTCAAATAAAAAATGCTCAGGTAAGGCCAGAACCTGAAAGGGCTCACTGAAGGGTTATCCCAATCCAGTAACACCTTTCAGTCCATCAAAACTTTCCCACTTTTTCCTGGAAAAATCCCAATCCCCAATTTTGATAACTATGCTTAAAATGGTTGCATGTGCAATTAAGTTACCCCAAAAAAAAAACAGAGACAATTTGGATCTGCCATGAATGTGTTAGAAATTCCAAACAGGATTTGAATCTCAAAATGTGGGTTTCTGCAGATTGACAACTTCTATGTGTTTATTCTTATCAAACTGCCTAAGAGGATTTCCTGCCCGAAACAAACAGATACAAGGATTTGAATCAGCCATTTTAGGAAAACCCAAACGAGATTTGAAGCTGCCCAGGGTTAGATATATATATATGTGTGAAAATGCCATATGATGACCAGAAATTATCTTAAAATCCTTAAAAAAGGCAGCATTACATAATTCTACCTTAGACATCATATCTAGAAACAAAATCAGGAACATCACTCTTTCTTTTAGCTCCTGCAGTGTGATTGCATCTGATTTTTCTTTGTATAGGAGTCACTCTACACTCTCATAGTGAATGGATGTCTGAATATATTTTATTTGAGTGGGCCTAATGGTTAAGAATATGTGTTTTCTCCTAGGAGGTCACATGTTCAAATCCAGAGAGGGATAGGGTAGGGTATATACACCTTCGTGGACATAATCAAATAGCTGCATGTTGGATGAGTTTGTGAACGTAATGAGCTTGCATGCCTTTTAAAATAAATATCTCATGCAAAGCTTATTTTGAGATAAAAGCATAGTTGCACGAAAGTCCCCAATAGGCTGGGAACCCTAGTGGAAAAAATCGACATCAACAAAAACTCGGCAAGGGTCCTGAAAACATCGCCTCGGAAAAACTCGGCGAAAAAATCGGAAAAACTCGGCAAACATTAAAAAATACATAATTTATTCATTTTTTTTCAAAATTTTAAATATTTTTCAATATATAAAGCAACAACAACATCATATAAACAGATAGGCACATAAATATGGAGAAATAACCGACATAGATTATATAGTGGATGCCAAACAAAAACCTATACATCAAAGTCATTACTGAAACTCTGAAATCAATACAAAATGACATCAATGATCACATATATAAATGTATATGTCCCAAAACTAGCAACTAGTTATATGGTATCAAATTATCAATGCCCTCTCTCCCTTTTACAGGAAAAAATCAGGGGTTGTTTGCCAGGCCTTGAACTAGAGGCAGAAAGTCTTGGTCAGACATCAATGCTGGATGGAGGACTAGCAACTCCAATATGTGTAGAAAGTGGTGTTCCACTTTCAACTAGCTCATCATCCTCCATGGTGTATGGATGAATCTCCTCCTCCTCCTCCTCCTCCTCTTGTTGGTGCTATTGCTCCTGGTCCCCTTCCTCTAACCATGTAGCTGCCTCATCCAAGAGAGGCACCTCAATCTCCACCCTCCACTTAGATAATATATCAATATTGTCCAAAGAAATGGCATCCACTTCTGGCTCTTTCTCTATCTGCCTCATCCAAAGTC
>SNQJ01S0020973.1:337354-365328 GCA_010110895.2 Picea sitchensis
GGGAATGCCAACCTGTAAGAGGGTCATAAAAGACTTGATGAGTGTTGAGGGTTATAAATTTAAATTACAATAAATGTAATTGACTAATTGCTTTGTTAAAGTTCTAACTTCTAACCTGTTGCGTCTTTTGGAGTGTATTTTGTCAAAAATACTCCAATTGCACTCACAACCCGAAGAACTACAGGTTTGACTGAGTATTCTAATGGCAATTTTTCGTAAATTTGGTGTCTTTGTGCCATAGTTCCTCCACCAAACATCTGCAATAAATAAGAAAGAAAGAACACATTAAAGTTTTAAACAATGAACATAATCAACTTTCAAATAAAAATTTAATTTTGAATTTTATAAATCTAATGACTTACGTGGCATCAAACGGGTCCTTAGCCTGACTGCATCTTCAAAGCCAAATAATCTAGCACATTCTCTATACATCTCTATCTCGCGATTTATTTCATCACAAATGTTAGCATCAAGTACCATCCTCCAAAGACAAGTAGAGAGGCCATCCATCACCTCGTCATCAAAGTCAAAGTTGTATTTGTAGGAAAATGCAGGGTTGAGGAAAAGCGTTGTTGCATGAATGGGTCGATGGAGCATTCCGGTCTACCGACTATCAATCAAATCCCATATCATCATCTGTCTGTTGAACCCAGGGGTACCCTTTCCCTCATAATAAGCTCGAATAGATTCTTTGGCCTTATCCATGGCCTCATACAAATAGCCCATTACGGGCTTATCGCCATCAACCAATCTAAGAACCTTTACCAAAGGTTCAGCAACGGAGCAAACTTCTTCTACTCCTTCCCAAAAGGAGTCACTGTACACCAATCTAGCAATGGCTCTACCATCATCTCGCCTGCTATATCTGCAAACATGCCACTCACCAGAAACAAACATTTGCTTCAACTCATACTGACATTGAAGCAAAGACTGGAGGGTGAGGAAGTGTGTCGCAAAACGTGTGACTGCCAGACATCGCAAATCCCTATCTTTGGTGTATGTCCTCATGAGGTTGAGAACAAAAGCATGGTTATATATGTACTTAGGGATGCTCTTCGCCTGATCAATCACCTCCTTGACGAACGGAATTTTCCCCACATCCTCAAGCGTCAAATCAATGCAGTGTGCAGCGCATGGAGTCCAAAACACTATGTGATGCCTCTCCATAAGCATCCTACCAGCAGCCACATAATTAGCTGCATTTTCTGTCATGATTTGCACCAGATGGTGTGCACCAATCTCCTCGATGAACCCATGCAACAACTCACATAATAATGCTGCATCTTTCACATGTGTGGATGCATCAACTGATTTTATGAACATAGAACCTTTAAGACAATGTACCAAGAAATTGAGAAGGGTCCTACCCTTCCCATCTGTCCATCCATTAGAGATCACTGTGCACCCGGAGCTTTCCCATGATTCCTTGAACTCCCACAACCTGGCATTGATGTCCTTCTTTTCTGCTTGAAGAATAGGCCCCCGCAACTCCTCATATGAAGGGGCTTTAAACCTCGGGCCAACAACTGCAATGGCATCACACATCGGCTGCCAAAATGGGTTGTTTCTGGTGATGGTGAGAGGTAAGTCGCTCCAGAAAAGACACCTCCCCATTAACCTGCTTGCTTCTTGCTGCTCTCTTTTTTTAACCACCGATTTAATTGATGGTTGTGCTCCAGGTCCAGTTCTTGGAACAAAGTAAGATGAGATCTTTCCAACAGGTGAATCTGCAACTGTGGAGCCCCTCCCACTACCCTCAGTGGCATGGGCAGATATCCTTGGTGAACTTTGATATATCTTAAAAGCTGCAAGTTCAGTTTTTTTTGTAGCCGACTCTTCCTTCTTTCAGTCCTTTGCATTAATTGAATCACGGGCAACTCTCATAATCTCTGGGCTCACGTTTTTACAAGGCCCAACATCAAACCCCGAAATTTTGGCCAAATGGTATTTCAACCTGTATACTCCTCCTTTAATACATGCTCCTCCTTTAATACATGTCCCACATAATTTGCAAAATAAATAGTTTTGGTTTGTTCCTTCTTCAGGGTCACCATACTCCCACATTTGATCCAAGGCTCTAGGGATGTTTGTTGAGTGCTATGGGAATGGACCTAGGGCAAAAAAACACAAAAAAATACATTAAATCCCACTTCAAAAAAAAATTGCAGCATATTAATTTAAAAAATCAGCGATCCAAAAAAAAATGTTAGCCATGAAAAATGGCATCAACAAGGTGGCTAAAAAACTTAAAAAACAAGTTAAATACCCCATTGAAATTTTCCAAAAAACCCCCTACATTTTGTTTGTTCTATAAATTATTGGCAAGATGATAAAAAAAAAAAACTAAATCTAAGCAAACAAAGAAGCAAGAAAACATGCTAGTGTATGGAAACAATTGGCATACAAATTGAGAAGGGCATACATACCTGTGCTTGGAGGTTGTAGATGAAAATTTCAAAGATCCAACCGGTTGAAGTTTGAACCTTGATCCACCACAAAAATCTTCAAAGTTTGTGGATGAATCCACTACCTTGCCTTTGCACACCTCAAAAATGCTTGATGGCCTCCACAAATTTCTTCTCTTGTTGTTCCACACACAAAAAAAAACGAATCGGGCCCTTTATCCCGCGGCCTGGGCCACTGTGCTAAGTTTTACTGATTTTTTCCAAGTTTTGCCATTTTTTCCCAAGTTTTTTAAAAAAACTAGATTTTTTCAAAACCATAAAACTCGAGAAAAAATCGGCAAGCTGAAAAACTTATGATTTCCCCGATTAATCGGCGATTTCTTCTACTAGGTTGGGAACTGCTTTGGGAACTTGGAAGTTTTTTGGGAGCTTCAACATCAAGAAAATGGGAGTTTGGGAACTAGTTTCCTAAATAGAGAGCTTTAAATAAAAATGTAAATATTTTTATTCCATTATTACAAATATATAATTTATTACAAATATTTTCATTATATTTATATAAAATATCACTATAAAGCAAAAGACTAAACTACACTAAATATTATTAAGTAAAAAAATTTAATACTACTCATTTTATAGTTGTGGATATGAAATTTTTTTAATGCATTTGTGTTTTTCTTCAAAGCCAGACTAAACATGAAAATAAAATAAATCAATACCCTATCCATGGCAAGCATTTGCTCCAGTTTGTTGTTGCTATCAACCAACCATATCATTGATTTTTATTGCATTTCCAAATTACAAGAGTATCACTATTTAGTTTTTTCCAATCAGAACAAGAATAATGCTTCAAATTTACAAAGATGTTTGAAGTTTATATATGTAAAATTTAATTTTTAAAAGATGTTAAAACTTTATATATGTATTTTCAATTTTGTTTCTATTTTTTAATGAAATTTTTATGGATGTTAAACTTTGTGTTAAATATATTCATATAATTATTAGTACAAATTAAATTAGTAATTTCGATATTGTAGTTGTTAAGCGTTGAGTAGGAACAACGTTATCCTATATTATTATTGTCCTGGATTGACCTTCAATTTTATCATTATCTGGATACATTATAATCTAAAATATAGAATAAAAAACAGAGCAAATACCCAAATTCAACAAAAAACAAGCTTCAAATTCAAATATAACCAGAGGCCTTAAGAAAGCTCAAAATATAGCTAGAGGCATGTAAGCATCCCACCTTCACGTCTTCATCAGGTTTCATTATTTTTATAATTCTGGCCAGAAATAGCTGATGCTGCTTAAACTGCAGCAACAAAATACTACCTCTGGTAAGAAATGTATGCCAAACACCAACGTATTTAAAGGGCAAATATTTTACACTAGGCAGACTCTGCATTCACCCTGGTGCCCGGGGCACTTGAGGTTGCGCCATCAACCTGAAGTGCCTCGGGGTAGATGCAAACTCTGCGCGGCCTATTTGCCATTTATAAGCCCTGGGACCCATTGTTGTGCAGTACTTTCATATAAATATTAATTTATCGGTACATATATTTCCTCAGTTGAGATAGAGATAATTACCCTCGAGTATAGTGAAGGGAAGGTTTTTTAGACAGGTGGTGAGGTTTTGGCGGCTTTTTAAATTCTTTTTATGCAGAAATTCTTATTTTTTGGCCAGGGTAGTGTCAGAAATTTCTACATTTTTTGGCCAGGATAAATCTTTAGAAACTGATCTTTCGAGAGTTCTGGCACTAAACACTCTTAATAGAACCTGACTTTTCTTGAAAAAGTTAAAACAGGTCTTAAGCTCGGGTAAGCTCCTGACCGACTGAAATATCAAGCCAGCAGGCCTAACCCTATCAACCCAGAAAGTTTGTGGTCAACCCTTGATGAAAGGTCTTACCTAAGCTCTGCAAAGGGCTATCTCAACCCGGCAAAACTGCCTTTTAGAACCCTATCTGGCTGAGAAAGACCTGCCTGTGAGTGTAAGGCCTTTTTCAAAATCAATCTAATGGATCACTACCTAATGCATGTAATCAAGGAAGAAACCTGTCAAGGAAGAAACCTGTTGCTAAATATATGCAGGAAGAAAATTCTTTTACAATGATCTTGCATAACAAAAGAATAAGGTAAAATAATTTTCAATTTTGTATATATCATGCATTAACTTTATTTTTATTTTTCATTTTTAATGAAAATTCTTTTACAATCATCTTGTATAACAAAAGAATAAAGTAAAATAATTTTCAATTTTGTATATATCATGCATTTACTCTTTTTTTCTTTTTTTTTTTTTAATAAATGAAAACAGTTAATTTTTTATTAGAAAGTTGTTGCAGTTTCACTGAACAGCATAATAATACATAATACAAAAGAGAAAGGACTATCTCACGGTTTATAGTTTAGAAATTTTCCAAAAAATCACAAATTAATTACAGGAAAGACAATATTATCCTTTTCAAAGGATGTACAAAATATTACAAAATATTCTGCTAGTATAAAGCCTGTAAAAAGCACCAAAAACCAGACCAGCATCACAAAACATGATAAACCCTGAATTTAATTAAAAGCATGCTTGTTGTATGCTTCCTCTTGTTCCAAGGGAGAATGCTGGGATCCTGATGCATGTCATCCATGTCCACATTTGTAGGCATTTGGTGAAGAGACTACTGCTCATTGTTTTCTTCAACACCTGAGTCAATTGACACTCTGACAGTAGAGATTGCTGACTGATTTTAAATTTTGTATATATCATGCATTTACTTTTATTTTTTATTTTTTTTTAATGAAAACAATTAATTTTTGTATTAAAAAGTTGTTGCAGTTTCACTGAACAGAATAATAATACAAAAGAGAAAGGACTGTCTCCTAGTTTATAGTTTAGAAATTTTCCAAAAACTCACAAATTAATTACAGGAACGACAATATTATCCTTTTCAAAGGATGTACAAAATATTCTGCTAATATAAAGCCTGTAAAAAGCACCAAAAACCAGACCAGCATCACAAAACATGATAAACCCTGAATTTAATTAAAAGCATGCTTGTTGTATGCTTCCTCTTGTTCCAAGGGAGAATGTGTTCCAAGGGAGAATGTTGGGGATCCTGATGCATGCCATCCATGTCCACATCGGTAGGCATTTGGTGAAGAGACTACTTCTCATTGTTTTCTTCAACACCTGAGTCAATTGACACTCTCACACTAAAGATTGCTGACTGAGGGCTTTTTCAAATTTGAAACATGATGGCGCAATACATTGCACTTGGCCTTTAAATTCTCAATTTGTATCGTCCACTGCAACATGGTCTCCATTAGAACTGCTAACCCATTGCTGTGATTTTCCTCCGGAGCATGGATTCTCACTGTAGCAGAGAAAATAGAAGCCCTATTATCTGCAATAAATGTCTTTTGTCTTTCCACTACATGACAAATGTTTGTAATCTCACACAAAGGGCAATGCCTTGGATGGTTATGATTTCTATGTTTCCATGCTCCAAAGATAGGAGTAAGCTAACTAGGGAGCAATCTTCCCTTTTTTCAAGCAAAAAAATGGGCTTGAATCTGGCCAGATTTTCAGGGGTAGCCTGAGTTTGGCATGGATCAAAGTTCCATGCATTTCAGATCTTTTTATTCTCGGGGTTTTGCCACATTTTAAACCAACCCAGATGTTCAGAAAATCGATCAGACTTCTAGATCAGAAATTTAAAACTGCATCGCCGAAAAATGTACCAGAAAAATAACTCAAGAAGAAAGATTGCTCCCGAGTTAACCCATTACTCCAAAAATAATTCAAAATCCACCAGTTCCAGTTACACTTTTTAAAATCCTCTATCGACGCTGAAAACCACTATATTTTCACCACCAATTTGATACCAAAAAATACAAGGGAACAAACTATAACTATATAATTAACGGAGTGACTCGTTGGCACCATAGTTTTGGGAAGACCATGCGCACTAGCACCACAAGTTTTGCAATTTGATGTCTGCATGTGCTACAAGTTTTGTACCGCGTCAGCACCAATACACTGCACCTGCGCCAACCATTTTGCAACACACACTGAATAATTGACGTTAACACAACAAAACTTGTGGCGTGTGCAAATATCAAAATACAAAACTTGTGGAACTAGCACACGTGGGCTTGCCAAAACTATGGTGCCAACATGACTAACCTCATCCACGACTAGAGCTGAGAAAGGTGATCTCCAAGTAAACACCATACACACACTGAGGAGAGAAGGTTATCGAACAAGGTCGAGCCAATCGGAGCCTCTTAGAAGCCAACCACCCAAAATAGAGGTGAAGAACACAGGTTCCATTATCCCCCTACACCCAAGGTCTCAAGAAAACCAAATTGAAAGGGTCGCTCCTCCACTAACTCCGATGGTATAGGGGATATGATGATCTTAGATTTCCGTCCTCCCGACTTAATTTGATGTGCCATTTGGCTTGGTTAGTGAGTGGCATGCAAAACTTTGATATATTCATTCTAATATAATTAAAGAATTAGGGAGAAAGATACATCCCTTTTGATTCAACGGGGTTCTTCTTTCTAAGCAAAAGGTTTTATTGGTTAAATAGTCAATTTGTCGATTCCAATATCTTAGAACATGAAAATACTTCATAGATTCAAAGCCACTAGCCTCTTAAAACATGAAAATACTTCGGAATGAGTCTTGCTAGATTGCCATCAAGCGAAGAAGAACAGCACATGAGTCATATAATTGTTGTCGGGTCTACAATGACAATTCAGTTGAGAATCTTTAGTCCTTGATAGAGAGTTAGCGCCTCAACCTAATGATGGGTAGCTACACCCAGGCCCCATTCAAAACTTACTTCTTGATTTTCTTCAAGATCAAGAACAATTCTAGGGTTACAAAACATCTACCTTCTAAGTGTAATAATCCTTAGACCTAGGAATATTTATTGTTCATAAATAAAAAACTAGGTATAGATATAAGTTTTGTAAATATCCCTAGACTCAAGGGTTAGCTCAATTGGTCTAGAGCCAAAGGTGAGTTTATCATACTTGTTGGTCACGGGTTTTACTCTCTTGATTCCCCCAAAGCAAAGCTTCATAATCACGACGTTGATTCCCTGGAAGCCACATAATCACGACCGACAATTTACCCTACTTACCATTGATGAAACATGAAAAAGTATTTGAAAAAAAATTCATGAGTACATTTCCTTGGAATAAAAAAGAACCTAAACTTTTATAAATATCCCTATAAATTGTTGTATTTTGTCATTGTTGGTTCATCCCAATTTTATTTAGAAAATATTGATCCCACTTTTTAGTGTTATTATTCTATGCAATTATTGAATTGTTCATTTAAGAGTATCCAGAAGAAACCAGTATATAATTGTAAAAGAAGTTACACTGTTGCTGACAAAAACGCTGAGACATTGCAATTGTTTTCCGTGTATAATGAATGTTTTTTTAATTGAATGTCAGAATATTCTCACCATTGTATTCAATCTCAATAATGGTGTTAATTGAATATTATGATTGAATACAGTGGTGAGAATATATTCTGACACGCATCGCCGTGTCACAACAAACATCGAAAAAAACAAATAAATATCATGATTCAGAGTTATAAGCCAAACAAATTTTATTAGGACCTGGAAAAGTAAAAGTGGAATCGAAATTTGGGTGATATGTTGAGCCTTATACCAGGTTTAACAAAATTAAAAATTGGAGCTTTTTCACAAATTATTCCTTTGAAAAGTCTGGTCTCCCCACTATGATACATATATAAACACAAAACTGCGAAGTCATGTTTGGATAACATTTCTTCCATCTATCGTCCAATAGAATGATGCAGTACAAAATAATGCATAGCATTAATGTATACGATTCAGACAGAGTACCCTACATGTCGTAACACTAAGTCAAAAGTTCATCATAATAGTTAATAATATCAGGGCAAAAATTATTCAGAATAATCAGAACAGGTGCAAAGCCATTGCAACTGCACGTCAATAAAATATGCCATGAAGCTGAGAAACCCTAAATAAAAAATGCCAATGACACTGGAAACCCTAAATCTTTAAAGCACATATTTAAGGCTTAATATGCCATGAAGCTGAGGAAACCCTAAATAAAAGATGCCATGACACTGGGGAAACCCTAAATACTTTGAAGTACATATTTAAGGCTTTCAAAAACCTGACCTTGTAGTGAAAAAATTAGCAGCTTTTAATCGCCATTTACCTCAAGCCAGTCTCAACTTGCTATATATTCATCTCTACTTGTTTTCTGTATTTACTCATCTCTATCAATACTCATTTTTTGCCATTTATCTGAAGACTCTTTGCCTGGCATTCATCTCAAGAGGTCTCTATTTGATGAGAAAAACAATTTCCACAGCTTATGCCATTTGGCTCTGCCTACTTGCTCATCTCTACCTGTCATTCACTTCAAGGTCATCTCTAAGGTCATCTCTACCCGGTTATGCCTTACTTATCTTTACTTGTTTTATGTATTTATTTATCTCTATCAATACCCTTCTTTTCTTTGCCATTTATCTGAAAACTCTTTGTGGCATTCATCTCAGGAGGTGTCTATTTGATGAGAAAAACAATTTCCATGGCTTATTTACCATTTGGCTATGCATCCCTGTCATTCACTTCAAGGTCATCTCCCTGGTTATGCCTACTTGCTCATAATTACCTGTCATTCACTTAAAGGTCATCTCTACTTGCTGGGAAAAAAGTTCCACCATTTAATTGCCATTCACCTCAATCTGTCACCACATATGTTATCTCTCCCATTAATATTCATCTTTAACCATTTATCACATCTTTAATTGCTCTGAATTTTATTAATACTCATATTTTATTTTTGTCAAGACCACCTCTACTTGCCATTCGATTACAAAGAGATGTCATTTACCTCGAGAGTATCTCTACCTGCCATTCACCTAAAGGCTTTCTACCTGCTACGAAAAGAAATTTCAACAGCTCGCACAGTAATTTCTACTTGCATTCACTTCCTGCCATTGGGCCTCAAACCTGTTTCTAACTAATGGGAAAATAGTTGTTTAATTGCAAACTACAGGGAAAAAAGTTCCAGCAGTTTAATTGCAAACTACAGGGAAAAAAGTTCCAACAGTTAATCTCAAGGCTCTCTCTACCTGTTTTATGCATTACATTAATAGCCATCACTAATCGCTGAAATTACCATTTACCTCAAGAGTCACTTGCTGTGAGGCTCTATGTTTTCGGAATAATTGTCATTAACTCCTCGAGGCTGTTTTTAGCTGTTTCTAGTTGCCCCTGGGACCATGCTTTAAGTTTAATTACCATTTACCTCAAGACGGTCCTTAAGTGATAAATATTAAGCAACATGCATTGAACCAATTACTGGTTCAAAGTTTTTCATCTTGTCTATTAAATGATTAAATGATAAATAGTGTGTAATTACCATTTACCTCAAGACTGTCCTTAAGTGATAAATATTAAGCAACATGCATTGAACCAGTTACTGGTTCAAAGTTTTTCACCTTGTCTATTAAATGATTAAATGATAAATTGTGTGTATCCAACAGGTTTACACTAACTAGGCAGAAAGCTGATGCTTACTGTTTCCTGTCCCTACTTCCTCTATATACTTCATTTATACTCTCTACTTGCTCCATATTCCATTGATATTCTATTTTTGCCATGCTTTCAGTGTAATTACCATTTACCCTCAAGGCATTCCATTAATACTCATCTCTACTTGCGCTCTGTATTCCATTCATATTCGTCTCCTATTCAATCCTTATTACCCAGCATCTGAAAAAAATACATATAAATTCATCAAACTAGGTGCATTATTCAAATCAAATCTACAGGGTAACACATCACACACCTGATCTACACAGCAGATCATCACATACAGCTCAAAGGATACACCTCACCACTCTTTGAGGGGAGAGACTCTCAAATTGATATACTTCCATTTCAAATATATTAATCCATCTATCTGATTCATATCCCATAACGTCAACAGTCGGCCATTCCATTAGACATACATACATATTAATTTCCTTTTATGACAACAGCAATTAGACATACATGCAGAATAATTTCCTTTTTTATTACAACAAAACAACTCAGTCTTTTGCCTGACGCCAACACCACACAGAATCAAGGGCTGTTAACATCAAAAGCATTGCCCTCGAGATGACTTGGTTGAACGTTATTAGATTATTATACAACCAAACCATGTAGTCCCATGCATAATTCTAACACTGTTCCATTGATTATTACAACATCCATATCCATTCATGAATTCCTTTAACTGCAGAAGTCAGAGCACAGAATATTCCAAAGCTACACTTTATCAACGAGAACAAAATCGGAGTCACACGTCCATTTCAGTTAAGAGCATTCCACACACATTCGAAAACGAAAGATTGAAATGAAGATTTGTCTTTTTATCAGAACAGTCAAGAGCAGGCCCACTAACCTTCTAATTTCAGATTACAACCAAATAAAGGAACTCAACATTCACATGAAACTTCACATGAAACTACAGGATGGCCTATACAATTAGCACTAAGAATTGACTTTACATCTCAATAAATTTTTTTTGTTCCATAATTAAGTTCAAAACATGGCTGCTGTAGACGGGCCTCTGCAAATCAAAGAAAGCACTTATATACCTACCTATCTATACCTATTCCAACTGAATTTAGGGATGAATGGTTGATTTGTATCAATGGACCAGAGCACAACTACCAAGTGTCGTGGTCCTGGTCATGGTCATGGGATTCTTCTTCGTCGTCAGTGAAAAAGGAAGAGGTGGATGATGAGGATGAGAGATATGGCAGAGAGTTGAATGTGGATGCGATGGTGTTCAGATTGGAGACGGCGAAGTCCAAGTCGTAGTCGTCGTCCATTTGTTGAAGGGAGTCCTCGATGCGACACTTGAGAGAATTGAACATCATGTTTGGTTCATGCATCATCAAACGAAGGACATCTGCTGAGGTCTGGCCAGGCAACGCTCTCGTTATGGAAAAGCAATGAGGGCCACTGCTCTGCACCACATGGACCACATTGGGCACCCCGAATAAGTTATGGAGCCCGCCCAGTGCTTCCTGATAGGCCCCGCCCAAGAACATTCCTAAATAGTATGGCTCGCTCCTTTCCTCTAAAGAATGCAGTGCCAAGCCACGAGTTCCATTGTCGTCGCTGGATATGAACGTGTCCACCTTGCCATCGCTGTCGCACGTGAGGTCCGACAGAACAGCACGCACAGTAGGACGCTCGTTGAGCCTGTGGATAGGCATCACTGGAAACAGCTGTCCAATTGCCCAGTAATCAGGTATTGACTTGAATATTGACAGATTTATATGGCAGACGGCGGGCGATCCAGCGGGGGGTGAAGATACGAGATCACACATCCCGTCTACAGTGGCCAACTGTTCAAGGCCCAGGCGCCCTTCCTTGAACATATCAAGGCACCTTGCTTTCATATGCTCCGCACAAATTTGGCTACGGTGGCAATCCCCCATGGCTGTGTAGGCCATCACCGACTTATATTCACCCACCAATTCCTCAGGCAAATCGTCCACCAGAGGCTTCAGATCCATTCCAGCCACAGCCGCGGAAACCGAGTCTTTCTTGTCATGCACAGATACAACATCGAACACCAGAAGAGAATGATGAGAAACCAGAGCTCTCCCGCTTTCACTGCATATGATGGGATGGTTTACCCCTTTCTGGCTACAAGCCACACGGACAGCCTTAACAACGGCCGCTGCATATTCTTCCAAGCTGTAAGAAACCGACATATCAGAAGAAGAAGATTTGGTGCCCTCATAATCAATACCAAGCCCTCCCCCAATGTCGATGATCTTCATACCGGCCCCCAGCTTAACCAGCTCACAGTATATATACGCCGCTTCGCTCACGCCATCATTGAGAATTTCAACACTCGGAATCTGAGACCCAATATGGAAATGAAGAAGCTGAAGACAATCCAACATCCCCAACTTCTGCAATTTTCGAACGATGCCGACAATCTCCAGACTCGTAAGCCCAAATTTACCCTTCTCACCAGATGTAGTACCGAAATGACCACCATGTTTGGTCCTCAGCTTAGCTCGGACTCCAATAACAGGCCTCACAGATAACTTCCGGCTCACACTAAGCACCGCATCCAATTCTTCTTCTTGTTCCAGCACAATAACGCAGTTAAAATTCATGCGCCTGGCTGTAAGCGCCAACGAAACATATTCTTCATCTTTGTAACCATTGCATACAAGCAAAGCCTTAGGGCTTGCCTTACACATGGAAGCCATTGCCAACAACAGCTCTGGCTTCGATCCAGCTTCAAGCCCGAATGAATACGGCTTCCCAAACTCCACAATGTTCTCAACAACATATCGATCTTGATTGCATTTGACAGGATAAACCCCTTGATAAAAAGACCCATACGACTGCGTCCGCATTGCAGAATCAAAAGCCGATTGCAGGGATTCCAGCCTGTGCTTCAGCACATCTGGAAACCTAACAATAAGCGGCGCAGACATCCCGAGCCCTCCCACAGACTTGGAAGCAACCACCTTCTTCACGACCTTCATCACATCGATTTCTTCAGAAGGAAGAGTCTTAGCACCATGAGGTCTAACAGCCACGTTTCCATTCTCATTCACCACAAAATAAGGAGCTCCCCACCCATCGACTCTGTACAGGGCAGAAGAATGGGCCGCGGACCACGCAGCGGCGGCGGCAGTACCGACACCGCCGCCATTGGCAAAGAAGGGATTGGGAAAAAACGGAACCAGAGGAACAGGAAGAGAGCCCTCCCCGGGCAAGCCATAGCTACGGAGGGGATTATGATGGGGAGATTCCACAACACCTAAGCAAGCCAGGGGCGGCATCCCTTCCCGCCTTTTTACCGTCTCTTAGGATTCAGAGCGGCAAAAGGGGCTTTAAAAAATGCCGAGGCCGCAGCCTCGGCTCCCCCTCAAATCGACCACTACCCGGTACCCTCTCCTTTTTCCCCCCACCCCTCCTGGACCAAACTCCTTTACCTTTTTGCCTCTCAGCAGAAGCTCTGTAATACTTGATCACACCTTTCTCAACTCAACCCCACACCCACAAACACTCTGAAACAAAATCTCTCAGACCAATAAAAATCTACAACCAGGAAGCAAAGCTTATGCAATAAATCAATCAGGAGAAGAAAAAGGAGGAGGAGGAGCAGCAGGAGAAGGAGGAGGACGAGGAGGAGGAGGAGCTCTCTTCTAGCAAGAATTACAGAACCTCCCTATCTAACAAAGGACAGCAAGAAAAACAGCAGCTAAACGGGGATGGGAAGGCAAGAAAACAGGGAATGCAATGAAATGCAATGAACGAGGTATCAGCAGAGCTCTCACTACAGCACTGTCAACTCCTCCAACATGCATTGGCGAGAGCAAGATGGGAGAAGAGGTCTGAATTTATAGCAAAAAAATACCAACGGCCCTCTCTACCTATCACTTCCTGGCACTTTCCTGGCAACAACCTGCCTCGCTTGCTTCTTTCCTTCCACCTCAATCTCCACCAGACAGATAGGGCTGGCGGAGTAACGTACGCTGCTTGCTTTTAATAATTTAACCATACTCCCTAGTAATAACCAACCACGCGAGAAAAGCATATGCTCTGAAGACTCTCACAGGTCATGTAGTTGAACGCTCCCCACACACGGATCGATGAGGTTGCCCGCCGTGGATCCACGCCCCGAACCGGATCCGTTCGCCGCGTGGCCGCAAACGCCGTCGGTGCTTGTAACCGCCCGTCCGAACCTCTCATGTGTTTAGGTTTGAAGTCACAGTAGACCGTCTGGCAAGGCATGTGTTTTTTTTCAAACAAAATATCTGGAAACTTAATTTCGTTTTATTTCACAGACTGGGAGAACGCGTTTTACTTTAAAAAGAAAAGATCGGTGGCCAAATTATGCCAACGGGTCAAGGCTCGAAGGAGGTCCATGTGCATGGATGTTCAATCCAACCTGAAATTTGGGGAAAGGACTGGGGTTGTTAATTTTTTTTTTAATTGTAAAACACGTTTTCCTTTTTAAAAAAAAAAATTAAATTATATAGATTTTTTGCTTTTTTTTTATTTTAAACTATATATATATATTTTTTGCTTTTTTAAGAACTTATATACATGCAACATTTTGTTTTCAAGGAGTTGATAGACATGCACCATTTATTTTCAAATTGTCCAGGCCTGAAATTCACGCTGGCCTTTTGCCGATTTACTTCCTTTTGGAGAAATTTTAGTCTTTAACGGCAGTTGTCCCTATCCCCTAGCACTGACGACGTGTTTTAGTGTAGATGGTGTTACTCGAGTTTTAAATATAGGGGACTTTGACTTCGGCCTTATGATGTAATTCTCTAAAATGTTAAATGGAACAAGAAATTTTGGAGAAGAACCGGGGTTGTTAAACATTATTATATATATATAAATAAATAAATAAATGGAACAAGAAATTTTGGAGAAGAACCGGGGTTGTTTAATATATATATATTAATTAGTGGTTATAGGTTTGAGGGCTAGTTTTTGCAAAGTTTATATGAGGTTGTTTGATTTTTTTGGATATAAATTGTGTAAAAGATCTTGAAGACATTCCACATATTTCACAGAAATATATATATATATTTATTAGAAAAAAATATCTGGGTAAAAATATATATAAAGTAAAAATAAAAATATAACCATTGTAAAATGAAAAAGTAGTTGTGAAAAAAAAGATATATATATAGGAATGGTTGTGAAAACGTGAAAGAATAAATTATTAGAAGTTTTTTATTAAGGAAACTTGAAAAGTGTATGAGAATGAACTTCTAGAGACTTTCTAAGTGACTCTTGTGTACCTGGGCGACTCTAATTGACTGGATCAACCTTAAAGGGAATTTGAATGCTATAAATACAGAAGGTTGGAAACAAAGGATTAGAGACCTCCTCGGCACCTTCAAATGTACAAGTTTTCAACACATCTATAGAGAATCAAATGATCAAGCAGATCATCTTTCAAAGCTTGCCCTTTCGAAGACAAAAGGGAGACTTACTTGATTTTCTTGGAATGGCTCCTCTGCTGGTCAGCTGAGCATATAGTCTTCTCCTAGCCCTTTCCTTTCTTACTTGACTCCTCTTTCCTTCCGGTTTCAACTTCGCTTCAGAGCTTTTCTTGTTTCGACTTAGATTCTCAGGATCTCAGTTAGTTTGCAGACTGATTCTTGGTTTAAGACCGGGGCGACTCCAATTGACAAAAGAATCTATAGAGAATCAAATGATCAAGCACATCATCTTTCAAAGCTTGCCCTTTCGAAGACAAAAGGGAGACTTACTTAATTTTCTTGGAATGGCTCCTTTGTTGGTCAGCCGAGCATATAGTCTTCTCCTAGCCCTTTCCTTTCTTACTTGACTCCTCTTTCCTTCCAGTTTCAACTTCGCTTCAGAGCTTTTCTTGTATCGACTTAGATTCTCAGGATCTCAATTAGTTTGCAGACTAATTCTTGGTTTAAGACCGGGGCTCCTAGAAATCAATTTTGTTTCAGATCCATGTTCATTGTTGTCATTTCTGGAGGTTACTTTGAGTGATTAATCGCTGACCAGTTTCTTGGAAGATGTAATTAAAACTATATTAATATAATTTTGAGCGAATTTCTTATTGGAAAAAAAGTGACTCTTGTGTACCTTGTTGGTAATGATTTATTTTTTTGGGGCGATTTGCAAATACATGGTAGCATGTACTCTACAAAATGTAAATTTTATTTTGATGAATAAAATTTTCAAAGGAAAAAAAAAAAAGGAAATGTGAAAAGTACTAAAAAAAAAAATTAAGAAATAAGAAATAGTCAATATGAGAAGTGAAAGAATACAAATTATTAAATTAAACATCAATTATTAATCAAAAAGTGAAGGCTAAATGAGGGGGTCCCTTGGCCCACAAACAAGGGGGTCTCATACACCAATTTGATGGGCGGAGGGGGTCCCTTGTCCCACAAACAAGGGGGTCTCATGTGCCAATTTGGTGTTTGGTTTGGTTTTGACCTTAAAATTATATTATTATTATTATGAAGACCGCTCAATGACAAAGGTATGAGGGAGACGTGTGGAAGATGTGTAATTCCTTCTGTGCTCAAAATATTTCAATGTCGACCATAAATAAAATATTATATATGATAATGGTTAATGTCTTCGTCATAATTAATATATGCATGTATGTAAGTGACATAGATATGTAATTCCTTTAGTGCTCAACATGGAGTTGACACGTAGCATTTAAAAAATATCAATAAAAATATATATATATATATAGAGAGAGAGAGAGAGAGAGAGAGAGAGAGAGAACTGGCGTAAATCTATCTCTATCTATCTACCATAAATAAAATACATAAACATATATTGTTAGAGTAAAATATGATGAGCACATATTACCAATGGAAATTATATTCTCAAACATAGTTCTAATTTTCTAAGCAATTACATGGTACAACCAACATGATGAAAAACTTTTCTCAATTTTTTTTTATCTAAAAAAGGTTTTCACCTTGGATTTGATCCCCATAGGCGCATCATAGATCTAGAGTTAAGATGGAGCTATAGTAGTCATTAATCAAAAAAAGAAGGCTAAATGACAAAGGCAATGTAAGAGAGTTCAATGACTGAGGTGATGTATGATGAGCTTCCATGATTGACTAAGTTTGTAGCCATCTTCACAATTAAAATTATTAGGGTATTTTTCAATTTCCAATGCTTCGCGAATGATGCGAGAAGAATGATAGGGTGTTGAGGCAAGAATTGTAGTATCATCAAAACAAATGAGGTGTTTAGATTTAGAGGAGTGTTTGGCAATTGATGACTTAGAGATCCGACTATGGGTTGTGTCAGCTATAAGTTCTTTGAGATGAGCCTTGAAAGATCTGTTTGTTTGACCTATATATGATTTGCCATAGGATCAAAGAATTTGGTAAACTCTTTGGCCAAACATAGGTTCAGATTTATCCTTAGCAATTATAAATAATTGCATAAGGATCTTAAATGGTTTTAAAAGAGTTTTGATATTTGTTTGGATAAAATTTTAGAAATGTGATCAGTGGTGCCCTAGATATAGGGAAAAGAAATGAGAGCTAGGGGCGAGGAAGGGGAAGGAGAATTTTTCAAATTAGAATTGCAGGTGGAGAAGAAGGCTTTGTTGATTTGAGAGATTGAGTAACCATTGGCCACAAGGGTATTTTTAAGGTGAGCTTCTTCTTTTTCAAGGAATTGAGGAGCAGAGATTTGAATGACCCAAGTAACCAGAGTTTTTAGAATAACATATTTCTAGGTTGGGTGATGATGTGACTAGTAATGAAGATATGGGTTGGTATGAATCTTTTTCCTATAAAATTGGTGGGTGAATGAACCATCAAGAAGACAGGAGATACGCGCAGGGGTCTAGACCGATTGGCAAGTGTCGTGTAAATGGAAGAAAATTTGTAAAAAGGAGGTCTCAAGTTAGATTCTCACCCCGATTTACTTGTGCTCCATTCTTGCGGGCTGTGTGGAGCACCTGGGGTTATAGTGGTAGCCAACGGGGATCGACCCCGTGTCACGCGAGTACTAGAACAGCACATTGCCAATTCCCTAGTACGAAAAAAAAAAGACAGGAGATAAGAACATCCAGAAAGGGAAGAGAATTGTATTTTTGCATTTCCGTAGTAAATCGAATATGGGGGCAAATGTTGTTAAGATGGTTAAGGAAATAGATCAAAGAGGGATGGCCATGAGGCCATACAATGAAAGTATCATCAACAAATCAAAACCAACATTTGGGCTTAAGATTAAAGTTGTTTAAGGCTAAAGTTTCAAAATGTTCCATAAAAATATTAGTGACCACTAAGGATAAGGAAGACCCCATGGTTGTACCTTATGTTTGTTCATAGCACATCCCTTTAAAGGTGAAGAAAGTTGAAGTGAGACAAATTTCAATGAGATCTGAAGAAATTAAAAGTGAGACAAATTTCAATGAGATCAAGGGTTTTAGATCAACCAATTTGAAGATAAGGTCGAATACTTCTGGGATTGAAATTTTGAGATCAAATCCAAGGTATGTTTGGGTTAGTACATGTTAATCGTTTTATTAATTCTCTTTAAAAACACTTAGGAAGGAGGAACATTCAACTTACTGGATGGTATTAATATTTATATTCTTTACTTAAGTGTGTGTTACGGACCGATAATTACAAACTTGAGAGAATTATATATATATATATGTATATATATATATATATATATATATATATATATATATATATATATATATATATATATTCCCAAGTATGTGATATATCTATCAAGGGTTTTAGATCAACCAATTTGAAGATAAGGTTGAGGACTTCTAGAATCGAAATTTTGAGATCAAATTCAAGGTAATGTCCTGCTACCTATTAATCGTTTTATTTCTTAAAAACACTTAGAAAAAGGAGCAACTGCCTAACCAATCGAATTATATTTAATATTTATATTATTTAATTTTAAGTAAAGGTGTTACAAGTCGATAATCGCAAACTTGAAAATATAAATATATTCTCAAGTTTGTGATTATTAGTTTGAAATACTGAGATATATATATATATACAAAAAAAAAAAAAAAAAAAAAAAAAAAAAAAAATGGTAAAAATATATATATATATATATATATATATATATATGCTATATATATATATCTCGAAGTAACACACACTTGTAACACACACTTTGCAAAATATATATATATAAGTGTAAAAGTTAAGCAAACCGTTAATCACAACTTGAGAAAATATATATATATTCTTTTGGGTGCTTGATTACCGGCCAACACACACTTAATATTTATATTATTTACTTAAGTGTGTGTTAAGCAAACCTGCTAATCTAAAACTTTGAGAGAATATATATATATATAGAGAAGGTATCATCTTCATTTATATTATTTACTTGTAGAAGACAAACCGCTAATCACAAACTTGAGAGAATATATATATATATATATATATATATATATATATATATATATATATATATATTCTCTCAAGTTTGTGATTAACGGCTTGTAACACACACTTAAGTAAATAATATAAATATTAAGTGTGTGTTATGAGCCAATAATCACAAACTTGAGAATATATATATAATTGAATAACACTAGATATACCTTAGGATTACAATGTGTTCGTAATATATAACCCATACAAGATTTCAAGTAACACGTCCGTTAAATGGACATACATTTTCCTAATATAATTATCCTATTATTTAATTAATATCGTGACAACTAATTTACATTTTGAGGGTGGGACGAGAAAAAAAAAATTAATCTATCTCTTACATGAAAGTGTTATAAAGAAATTGAATGGTTATATGGAACAATAAATTTACATTTCATGCGACATTTTTCAAGAGATTGAAAAAAAATATTATGATAATCAGAGATGGTAGTGTAATTGTAAGATCCAAATCATGGACTTGGTCTACGCCATTGGATCTTGTCCCCTTCGCTCTAAACCAGGGATTGTTGCCCTATTGACTCTACTCTCAACTATTTACTTCTTGTCTTCGTAATTTTTTCAACGAACCTTGTACCTCCCACTATCACACTAAAATGTTGGTTCTCAATGTTTGATACACAAATTCAATTTCTCCTTGATGTGTGAGTTTGTTCCACAACATAAGAGAAAGTGTTGCTCATATTTTACCTCTCCATTCCTACATACTTGGCATAACATTTCCTTCCACATTGCCTTAGGTTGTTTCCATCTTCCTTTTTTTCCCATAATGGGGTTCAACCTCCAATTGATGTGGTTTACATCCCCTTGGTTTGTCATAAATAACCCACCAGCAAGGACTTAATGCATTGAGTAACCACAAAATAGTTCAAGTCCCCCTACTTTGGCACTTATTCAATGCATGCCATCCAATGCAACTCCCTATAGGATTGACCTTCAGACCTCCCAAAGTCCAAGGAATGGAGGAGGTTTGGCAAACCAACTCCTCTAATGAACCATCCCATATTCCCATCTTCTTATTTCACGACTTGACTTGTGCGAGTTGATTTTTAGTTGTGGTATTACCTACTTTTCATGCTACTTCTAAAGAGACTTTCATTGTATTCTTAGAAACAAAGTATATTTTACAACATGGATAGAAGAGGGGTGTCAAATGAATGAATGGGTAACATTAATAAATTAAAATCACCATCCTTTGAAATGAGATAAGTAATAAAGGATGGATATATAAGACAAAGCAAGAAAGCACTTGTGTTATTTTTGACATCATAGGTACAAGAACTGCAAAGTCATCATTGAAGTAGGAGTTCATCATAAACTTGTTGATCTTATCCTTGGTGGCTTACGATGGTCTTGGAATCAAATTGTGTGACAATTTGAAGTTTTTATTGGTTCTCATGCATGGGTGGGATCTACACCCACCTATGCTCCATAAGGATTGGTTTTGAAAACTTAAAGAAAAAAAGAAGGCCAAAAGAAGTGTCTTAAGGTGTGTGTCTACAACGAATTCGAACATCCAACCTTTGTAATAAGGAAAAGTATGTGTTGTGTTACGAGCCAACTGATCCAAGCAGCTTGAGTTGGTAACACAATGGTCGTTACACAGTGAATCGACCCTCGTATTTGGAAGTTTATTGGCATCTCTTGCCCATTTACCCAATGGATCATTCAACCCCTCTCTCCACTATAAGACGAAAGTGAACAACACTTACATTAACATGAGTTTCATTAGAAACAATAGTGTTTTGGAGCCCAAGGTGTTCTGTTGTAGAGGGATTTTGTAGGGTTAGGAGCTCACCATTTTTTGGCACCCACTCATATGCATTTGTGATAGAGAGATTAAGATCAAAGGGATTTCAAACAGGGGTTACCACACTAACACTAAGCAGAGAACTAGGTAGGGGGATTCAAATTTTTTAAGAATAGAAAAACAATGCTTATTTTATTTTATCAGTTTACAAATGAACCACAATTATCATGCCACATGGCAGTGCAAACCATTCATGAAAAGTAGTGTATATGTCAATGTAACACATATATTTTAGAGATACAATCACACATTAAGGAAATTCTTTCATCATAATTAAGCAAATCAAATTTATTACATAAAGATAAGCAAATTGCATTTTATTGCGTGGTAAAATGATATGTGTTATGTGACATAACCCAAATAAATTAAAATGAAAAAGAAAATTATGGTACATAAAATAAAATGAAAAAAAAAACACTTTTGATAGTATAAAATAAATCATAATAATAATAATAAATTAACATGTTTGTGGTTTTGAAATTAGTTTTTTTAATTTTTTTATGATTAATTAAATGTGGTTAATATAATTCTCTGATGTCCGCAGGGGTGTAAATCGATTGGCAAGTGTCGTGTAAATGGAAAGAAATATGTAAAGGAGGTCTCAAGTTCGATTCTCACCCCGATTTACTTGTGCTCCATGCTTGTGGGTTGTGTGGCGCACCTGGGGTTATAGTGGTAGCGGACCGGTATCGACCCCGTGTCATGCAAATACAAGAACCGCGAGTTGTCGATTCCCCCAATATATATATATATATATATTATGATTTAGAATTATGGGAAGGTTGTTGTTGTTTTAGAGGGATTATTTTATTTAATATTGGAAAAAAAAAAATGGATTATTAAGAATGTCATTTAGCTTTTTGATAAATAAAATTATGAAAAAAAAAAACCGCAAATCTAGTAATAATAATTTTAAACTTCAATATTTTTAAGGTGTAGGATAGTTGATGACAAAGTGTGTTGTTGAGGTATTTTGTGATGTTAAGTGTTGGTGTGGCTCAGGCTGGGTGTGATCCCCAGGTGATTTTGATGGCTTAATTGAGTGTGATCCCCAAAAAAATTTGACGACTTAGTTACCCCCGATCCCGCAAATCACAAACTAACTAACAAACAAAATAAATAAACTTCAAATTAAAATAAACTTAAATTTTTAATATTTAAAAAATATTAATTAATAACCCTAACTTATAAAATATTAAAAACATATTAACATACATTTATTAAAAACACTTAAATTTTTAATATTTAAATTTTTTTAATTAGTAATCATAACTTAGAAAATATTAAAAACATATTAACATACATCTATTAAAAACACTTGTTTATTTACACATTTGAGTGCTAATTTCACAATATTTATAACATTATGGATATTCATAAAACTATTTAGAAAAGTTTCTCTTTAATTTTTTTAACTATAGAAACAAAATATTAAAAAAAATAAATAGATTTATTATTAATTAAAAAAAATTATAAATCAAAATTGGTTTCAAATTTCAATGGATAATGTTCATGATCTTATTTATCTTTTAATTTTTATTTTTATTTTCAACAAATGGTTAAAGATTATATTAAAAATAAAATGGGGTTGTGGTTGTGCTAAATAATTGTTATGATGATGATGATGATGATGATTAACGTCTATTGAGATCAATTGGTCTATCGAACCTTAAGAAGGTAAGAGATTACTTTGATTTCTTTATAATTGTATTTCTATGCTCAAAGAGCATTGAGAGAAGCATTCCAAGTTCACCGTAGTTCTAAAGACTTAGGAGGTTAGGAAGGTTTGTATTGTGCAAATATTTTAAATTGGGATCGAATATGGGTATATACACGACAATCTAAGAGGAAGTGTTTTTCATCTTCTACCCTCTTAGTGTCACAAAGATGACAGTCTTTCATCCCACGATGTTTTGGGAATTGTCAAATGTCTAGTTTCACTATGTAGCTCGTGAGAGTTTGTTCTTATTTTAGCAATGTTGATTTTTTTCTTTGCACTTCTTAAAACTAAGAGGTACTTTTGATCTTCTAAATTAGGGTTGAGCACCTCCTTGTAGTATCTTAATTTCTTTTTATCCACTAATTCTTTATCACACCACATATTCTTCGTAAATTTATAAGTGATAATGTTTGTAATATTATCAATATTCTGCATGACATCTTCTTCTTGTATCCCCTAATGATTTAGCCAATATTTCACATCTTTATGCCATCCCCGCTTGAGTCGTTGGTGGTTTTGGCAAGAGTTTGAAGCAAATTTGGGGAGTCTCTTGTCATTTATGTTGTTTATCTTGTTTCTGTAAGTTATGTATCTAATCATAGCAATGCTCTCAATGGGGGAAATGATTGCTTCTATGAGGAGGATTGGATAGGGTGTATTGCCCTTAATTTTGAGATTATAAGTTTTAAATTCTTTTGGATATGTTCTATCTTTATCCAAGATTCTCTATATATATTGCAACCCTTTTCACATCCATATAAGATAACTGGAGTGACAAGAGTGTGAAAGAGGAGTTTTTTTTTTATCCCAAAGCCAAAGGTCCGATGATTTACAATTGTTTTCAAGCCTGTAATAAACTTTCCACCCGCCATTTATCATTTTTCAACGCTATAGTTCCAATTGAGCTTGTGGTGGATATTGATCACAAGATATTTGTATGAAGGCACTTCCTCCAAGCTATTGTTGTCATAAACAAAAGTATCGTAAACGATCCTTTTGGATTTAATTATCATAACCTTTGTTTTGTCTATGTTTACAGTCATGCACATGGTAGAGAAAAATTCCTTGAGGATTATTAGTTGCTTACCTAGGTCACAGGGAATCTTTTCTATAAGAAAAATATCATCAACATAAAGGAGGATGGTGACTATACTAGCAAGAGTCGGGCCAACACAACCTGCATCCTCCAAACAATCTTCTAACCTATCAATATAGATGTCGAAAAGGGTAGGGGATAGGGGACAACCTTGCTTGACTCCTATATTACAGTGAATTTCTTCCAACCATCCCTCAGTGTTCCTAAATTTGGCAATAATTTTCTTGTATAGCCTTATTGCAATAGCTCTTAACTCGAAAGGGACTTTAAGCTCTTCTAACCTATAACATAGGTTAGTCATGGACACAGTATCAAAAGATTTTCTAAAATCAACAAAACAACAAAGGAGATCAGTTTTACCATTATGACACATATATGCAATGATCGCAAATGTAACAAGGTTGTCCATAGTGGATTGGTAGTATCTAAACCTAGCCTAGCCTCTAGCTCTTTTTCCATGGCCTTCTAGCCATGTACCGATATTCTTTTCCAAGATACTTCTCTATAGCTTAGCTAAAATGGGGCTAATCGCAATGGTCATATAATTAGAGGGATTGCTTTTATCATCACTTTTAAAAATAAGTATAATGATTCTCTGAGTCCAAGGTTTTGAGAAGCCTTGTTGGATAGCTAAATTGAAGAGCTTATGTATGTGATGGATGAGGATAGGTCCTCCAATTTTTAAAATTTCAGCTTGGTAACCTTCGATGTCCTTAGTTTTTCTTTTGAGAGCCGCTTAACCCCAAACTTATCGTCTTTTATAGAAAATCTTCATCCTTTATTGAGCTATTTGGAATATTATCCATGACATTAGGGGATTCGTGTAGTTTTTTAAGGTAGAAATTCCAATCCTTCAAGGGAATCCTATTATTTTATTTAGTTTTACGAGTTAGAATTTGCCTCCAAATTTTCTTAGGATCTATCTTAAATAGGTGCACAAGCTTCTCTTGCTTTATATTTATATAGTCCTTGTTTTCTGTTTAATTAAGGTTTTGTATCTATTTATCTTATCATATTTTAAAGATGCAATTGAAAGCATCCCTAATGGATTTTCTAGCAATTTTACATTCATTATCATACCAAGGGTTAGTTGTACTATTTTTCTTTTTATGTAGCACCTCCATAGAGAATTTGTTAATGGAAGTAAAGAGGTTTGTTGTAAAATTATGATAGTTAGCTTCAATATTGTTCTAATATGATATGAGTTTTAAAGCACTACTTAAGTCTTTTAAGAAAAGATCGTCTTTCTATTTGTCAAAAAGTAAGTGCCTTTGGTTGTCAGAGTGCTCTTCAATGAAACTTTTGTGCAGGGCAAAGTTAAGAGTTAGGGTTAAAGGTCTATGATTAGAGTCAAGTTCGAGGTCATCTAAAAGATCAAAGTTTACTATTTGGTTGTATATGGGGATATTTGATATTACATAATCAATGAGACTACTACCCATCCCATGGATACAAGTCATCTTGTTAGAATTTTCCCACTTCCTTAGACCATTGCAAATTATTAAATCTTGACAACTACAAAGCTTGATTGACTCAGTACTAAACAAATTTTCGATCGGGTCTTCAAAGTTTCTTTTGTAACTATTAACTAAAATAAGGTCCTCATCTAGCCAAAGAGGAACAGGGTTGGAGTTATTACTTAAAATAATAGCGTGTCTGGTTGTGGTTCTACCAATAAACTCTCCTAACAAGAAGATACTACCTTCATTTTTCATATTATAGATATCTTGCTCTAACATTTTGTAGGGACAATTCTTATCTAGATTGTTTTTTGTATAAAAAAATAGATTTAATGGGTGTGAAATAACATATTGCTATATAAATATTCTTAGTGTTAATATTAGATATCTCCATCCATACGTATTGATTAAGAGGATATTTCTTATGAATTTGGATGTGAGCAGAGATGTTCATTTTTATGTAACAAGCTATGCCTCCAATCCCTTTATGGGAGGACTTTTTGTTCCATGTTGACCACAGAACAAATCCTTTGATATTAGGTACCTTACATTCTTCATGCTCCCAAGTTTGATCCAAGAAAATAATGTCAATGTCACTCGAGATCCAACTTAGTATAGGCCCTTTACTCCATGGAAAACCACGACAGTTCCAAGAGAGGATATGGAGTGTCCCAAATTGTTATTTATCGTTATCTTTTTTGTCTCTATCCCTAATAATAGCCTTTCGATTCTGAATGATTTCCCATTTAACTTCCTTCCTGACTTTTTTCACCTTTTTAACTTCCTTCCTTAATTCAACTTGGTCCTTTGGAATGAGGTCTTCATTGATAAATATTCTCGACCCTTTTAATCTTGGAGGTTTGTTGAGTATGCCATATTTATGGTCAATAGAGCTTACCTTAACTTGGATCAACCTATATTTATGTTCAATTATTTTTCCCAACCTATTTGCTTCTATGAGGCAAGTTGTCTCAATTTGTGATTTATTTTTTAGTTCTTCCATTACTATTGTGAGGGTGTCCTCATCTTTCTGCTCTTTTACATTGAAAATTATGAGGTTCAAGGCTCTTTTGTTCATTTATTCTTTGATGGGGTTGATATCCAACTTAGGTTCCAAACGATGTATATCCAAATTGATAATTTTATTTTCTTCTAGCTTTGTAATCTTATCCCTAAGATTACGATTTTTTGCGACCTCTGCCTCTTGGGTTGATTGTTTTTTTTCTTGGCTTTGATTTTATATTTCTTGTAATCTAGCCTCCATTTTTTGCAACTCACTTTCCAACCCTAAAATTGTATTTTTTTATCTTTGTCTCAATCTTGTCTTCAAAGGATTTAAATTGATTATCAAGCATTGTTTCCAGTTTCGTTTTAAGTTTGGCTTCTCTCTCTTCTCTATGTAATGTTCCTGACTTAGCTAGTATAGGAAACACTGCTAATGTGTGTGTAGGAGAAATGGTTTACAACATATAAATGATCATACAAATAATAAATGTGACAAAGGACTGCAAAGTTTGTATTATGATATCTCTATGGATTACAAAATGGCTGAATGCGGCCGAATAAACTGACAATACTCAACTAGATCAACAAAAAAAGGATCTTAGCTGGAACACAAATAAGCAACTAAAAGATAATACCCGGAATATGAGAGCACTGCGGAATCAATGGATGCGCTGGGACTATGGCAGCTCTGACGGTAACTGTTGGAAGTCTGGAAAGTTCGCCCTGGGAGCTATACTTCTCGGAATGGCCTGGAAACTATCCCAAATGATGCGTCCTGCTCTAGTCCTGAGTACTAGTATCTGTCAGATCCCTCTGCTGATGAATCTGGACCCCGGATGGATACCCCTGGGGGAATGCACCCCTCTTCTTCTGGAAAAATGCATCCTAGTGATTCCACCATCGAAATCGGATGAGATATGTCTCAAAATGACTACCTTGGTCTATTGGGAAATGGATTGGAACGATTTCCCTTAATCTAGTCTGATGCTCGCTCTGGAACCCCAAATGTGCCCGCCAAAAGTGTCGCACATCCAAGTCTGGAAAATGCGTCCCAGATGATTCCTCCGTCGGAATCTGATGAGGAACTAGGAAAAATATGTGCCTTGCCCTCCTCTCAAATGGGTCGGAGGGAAATCTCAAAATTCTCCCTAGATGGAATAAGTCGACTAAAAACCCTCTCAGAAGCTGCGCCCTCACTCTGGATGAATGCGCCCTTGCTATTGAACACTGTGTAACTAATGCTGAAGAATGATGGAAGACCTGAATGATCTTCCCGGTGACTAGGGTGTGTCTCTCAACACCGAAATCAGCCATTGGTGTCTTCCTCCTGGAATCCATTGAACTATCTCTCCTGAGATGCACCTCTTCTCCTCAATGACAAGTCATAATCTGCATAATGATGAATTAGGTCGCTAACCCTTCCTTTATAGATTTCCAAAACCCTAAATC